>CAUYSK010065385.1:0-46198 GCA_963575035.1 Avahi laniger
TAGTGCAACCTCTGTGGAAAGCAATATGGAGATACCTTAAAGAGATACAAGTAGAAGTACCATTTGATCCAGCAATCCCATTACTGGGCATCTACCCAAAAGAACAAATGATACTCTATAAGAAAGACACCTGCACTCGAATGTTCATAGCAACGCAATTCACAATTGCAAAGATGTGGAAACAACCCAAGTGTCCATCAATACATGAGTGGATTAATAAAATGTGGCATGTGTATACCATGGAGTACTATTCAGCTTTAAGAAACAATGGTGATATAGCACCTCTTGTATACTCCTGGATAGAGCTGGAACACATTCTACTAAGTGAGGTATCCCAAGAATGGAAAAACAAGCACCACAGGTACTCACCATCATATTGGTATTAACTGATCAACACATAAGTGCACATATAAGAATAACATCCATTGGGCATTGGCCAGGGGGGAGAGGGGAGGGGGAAGGGGGAGGAGGGGACAGGTATACGCATACACAAAGAATGCAATGCGCACCATCCGGGGGATGGACACCCTTGAAGCTCGGACTTGGGGCGAGGGGAGGGAGGGCAAGGGCAACATATGTAACCTAAACATCTGTACCCCCATAATATGGTGAAATAAAAAAAAAGTTTTATAAAGAGAAGCGAATTAGACATTTATGGGAAAACTGATCTGGCCATATTCATCTTCTAATGTAAAAATGGCATTACAATAATAACCCAAAGCATCTATTAGTCTAGTGCCATATGTGGCTTTTTCACTGGTGACACACATGACATTTTTTAAAATTTTTTCCTTCTGATCCAAATGAATAAAATCATCCTTCCCATTAATGCAAGTCCAAACAATTTACTAACTAACTCGGTCTGCAAAAAAGGTGAGGTACATTTGGTTTCATTCTTCAGAGACAAAAAGTTGATGTAACTTATTTCTACATATTAATCAAAGGTATTTATTGTTCCAGACTGCCTGCATTCACAACTAAAAAGAAAGAAAAGTGACACCTGACATTTGCAGAGCTTTGAAGAGAAGGGTCAAGAGTATCACAATTTGCATTTTGGTGTACTGTTGCCATCTTTTAAAAAGTTTCTAAGCTTTATCATCCCAACTTGAGTAGTGCTTTTCTGTTCCCCTGAAGAACTTTAGATAGTCAATATTTCTCCCTGATAAAAGAAAAAATGATTTGAATAAAACTGGCGGCTCCCTCTTGGATGTTAGGATTTTCTGTTATTTCTCTGTAAAAATAAAAGCGAACATCAATATTTCTTATGAAAATTTACTACTAAATTGATCTTCTTAGTTTTCTTTAGAAAGGCTTTTAATATTACTGTAAATACAGCAAATACAGTCTACTTGCTACACAATGCCATAATTATTGGAAACTGAGAATATAATTATGCTACCTACCAGATAGCATTACTCAGTTTTTTAATTTTATTTTTATTTATTTTCAAGACAGGGTCTCACTTTGTTGCCCAGGCTGTAGTACAGTAGCAGGATTCATAGCTCACTGTAACCTCATATTCCTGGGCTTAAGCAATTCTTCTTCCTCAGCCTCCCAAGCAGCTGAGACTACAGGTGCGTACCACTAGACCCCAATAATTTTTCTTTCTTTCTTTTTTGTTTTTTTGTAGAGATGGGGGGGTCTTGCTATGTTGCCCAGGCTGATCTCCAACTCTTAGGCTCAAGTGATCCCCCCTCACTGGCCTCCAAAAGTGCTAGGATTACAGACATGAACCACTGCTACTGGCCAAGTTTTTAAAAAACTCCCGTGGGAGCTTTGAAAACACCGCAATTCCCAGAACCCACCCCAGGACAACTGTGTCAGAATCCTGGGAACCGGGCCCAGGTATTGTTGTTTCATAAAATCCTCCCAGGTGATTCTCATATTCAGCTAAGGATGAGGAGAGCTGAGCTACTGTCACAAAGATCAGAGCATTTTACATTTTATGTAACAAGAACTTCAAGAGCACTAACATTCTAACTCATTTAATTCTCATAACAACCTTATAAGCTAGACATTAATTTCATTCACATTTGGCAGATGATGACACTGAAGCAGACACTTAAGCAATTTGCCAAAGGTCCCAGAGACAATGAGTGGTAGAACCAGGATTTGCATTTGGCTCCAAATTCCAGGCTCTTGACTACCTACCTTGCTAGCCTGATTCTCCCAGAGATAACTTATCTACAATAAAATGCACAGACTTAAAGTGTTCAGTTCAATGAGTTTTGACAACTGTACACACCCATGTAACCACCACCCAAAACAAGACTGAGAACACTTTTGGGGTTCTGAGATCCATTCCTGTTGGTGCTTGTATGAGTAGTGTTTTTCTCTCTCTCCGAACTAAGAAATAGGCAGTGCTGGTCTATGTATACCAGAATTTGCTTATCCAGTCGCTTGTTTATGAATGTTTGAGTTGTTTCCATTTTTTGGCTATTATGAATAGGGCTGCTAGAAATATTCTTGTTCAAATATTTTTGAGGATGTTTTCATTTCTTTAGGTTAAATATCTAAGAGTGGAATTGCTGGATCATAGGGTAGATGTATACTTAACTTTATAAGAAATTATCAAACTATTTTACAAACTACTTGTACCGTCTTACACTCCCATCAGCAAAGCATGTCACAGAGTGGTTTTTAGGAGGAGTGTGCTGCAAATTTCATAGTATATTCATCTAGAAGAAAGTGAAGTTTGGAATTTGACAATGACTACTTGAATAAGGAAAAGACTGGCCAGGTGCAGTGACTCACACCTATAATCCTAGCACTTTGGGAGGCCAAGGTGGAAGGATTGTTTGAGGTTAGGAGTTTGAGACCAGCCTGAGCAAGAGTCAGACCCTGTCTCTACTAAAAATATAAAAATTAGCCGGGCATGGTGGTGCGTGCCTGTAGTCCTGGCTAATCGGGAGGCTGAGACAAGAGGATCGCTTGAGCCCAGGAGTTTGAGGTTGCAGTGAGCCATGATGATGCCACTGCACCCTACCCAGGGCAACAGAGTGAGACTCTGTCTCAAAAAAAAAAAAAAAAAATGGAAACGACAACCTAAACACAATAATGACTACTAACAAAACAAAACAAGTATTTTTCCTATAACAGCATATCCTGAGTGGGCACTTGAAAACACTGGTTCTGCTAGACATCAAGGCAGGCAAAACAAAGTGGTGAGTGGATTAATAAAATGTGGTATATATATATAGCATGGAGTACTATTCAGCTTTAAGAAACAATGGTGATATAGCACCTCTTGTATTCTCCTGGATAGAGCTGGAATGCATTCTACTGAGTGGAAGATTCACAATGCATTCCAGCACACCGAATGCACACTGGCTTTGAGAAGTCCTGTAGTAGAGAATCAGTAAGGAAATCAGCAAACTGATGAATCACATTTAACACAGTTATTCTCAAATAGTCCCTGGTTCTCTAAAATAAAAAATACTATGCAGATTATGGTGTCACCAACCATAGAGCATTTACAGCATTTGAGATTGGACAAGAGTTCATAAAGGAAACGGTACTTTATATGGGTCTGGCTGGACAGTAAGGTTTTAGGCTGTGGAAACGGATGGAGAAAGCAGAAGAAAGATTCTCATTCTAGGCTTAGGAGGGAGTGTGAGCTAAAGAACAGAGTGGGAAACGTGAAAAGTATAAACGGAAATTTTGTCCTAACAGATTGAGCCACTGTGACTGGGTGAAGGGAAAGCGGGGTTGGACATGGGGAACCTGCGGCTTCCTGTGCAAACCTGAAGAGGCTCTGTCTGCAGAGTGGCTGGCCTGTTGGTTGGCAACAGTATAAGGGTAGCAATCAGTCAATAAATATTTAGCAAGTACCTGATCTGGGTCAGCCAGGGACCACACCAGGCACCAGTAAGAATCTGACAGACACAGCGTCAGCTCTTGCGAAGTTTGCAGTGCAGCAGGAGTGTGCAGATGCTTACCAAGAGCAAGTTCTAGAACTCTAGAATAGGAATGGATGACCATCCAAAGTCCTCTGACTCTACTCCATGAGAGCAGAGTCTATTCAAGAATTTCAAAAGAAAATACTAACATAGACATAAAATGAAATACGCACATATACAGTGGTTGATCCCTCCTTATTACAAAATATGTTGGTAGGGCAGGGGAGGAGTAGGGTGTGTTGAGATGAGGAATTTGAGGTATTGAAAAAATATCCAGGTAGAGATGCTTGGGAAATGAATGAAGTTCTAAATGACTGATTTGGGTTTATTAATACACAATATGACAAATGGAATAATTTCAATATTATTGACAACTCATATTTAAATCATAAGGAAACCATAATAATATTAAGCTCTGTAAACAAAAAGAGAGATACAATGGGGAGGGAGGAAATGGGAAGTTTCAGACAGGAGGAATAGATTTTGAGACCTATTGCAAAGCAGCGTGACTACAGTCGATAAAAATGTATTGTATATTTCAAAATAACTAAGAAAGTAAATCATATCTCACCATAAAAAATAATAGGTAAGTAAGGATGCTGGATATGTCAAGTAGCTTGATTTAATCAGTCTACATTTTTGTGTGTGTGTGTGTGTGTGTGTGTATATGTACATCTCAAAACATCACATTGTACTCCATGAATGTAGACAATTATGATTTGTCAATCAAAAATAATATTAATAATTAAAAAAACAAACAACAAACAGAAAAGAGACATAAGCCCTACCTAGAAAGAAGGCAGAACACAGACTCAGGAGGTAGACAAAGTTGGCCTAAATCCCATCTGGACCACTTGCAACTCGGGTGACCTTGGCCAAAGAGCTTAACCTCTCTGAGCCTTATTTTCCTCACCTGTAAAATGGGAATGGTAACTGTATTCATATCCCCCACAGGAATGCTATTAAGATTGTGTGAGCTAGAAAAGCACAGTACCCAACACACAGTACAGGCTCAGCAATTCTGAGCTATTGTTATTTATATCAAAAAATTCACATTTGCTGGGTGTTAATATATTAAATTGGAAGGGTAATTTCGGAATATCCCAAAAGTCTACAGAATTGATAGTGTGAGGAAGACTCAAAGTCCTTAAAACACTAGTACAATTTCAAAGTACTGTAACTGTACTATATCCAATAATTTTTAGAATGTCAAATAAAAACTGCAGATTTGGAGAAAAGGGTGAAAAGGAAATGATCTTGAAACTTTGGCTAAGTTTTATGGTCCCCCTTAATCCAAACTGACTTTTCATTTGCCACAAGGGACACTTTATCTGTGCAGGAAGTATTTCATGCAAAAAATTATTCTTACTCCTTTTCTTTTTGTCTCCCTTAACTTCCCTTCATTCTCTTTTCTTCCTGGCTAAAATATTCTGTTTTCGATACTCATATGTTGCTGACTGTGAAAATTAAGTAACATACGTAAATTCTCAGTAAATGTTAGCACGTTCCTCAATTTTTCTTTGCTGTAACATTTTCCCATTTGAAAATTTGAATTATAGGACTAAGGTCCCCAACCCACTAGCGGGTGTCCTGTACCTGGCTGTGCATCAGCCCCCTCCCACCCCCCACCTCCATAGAAAGCATTGTCTTCCACGAAACTTAGGTACCAGGCAGTACAGCAGGAGGTGAGCGTCAGGCAAGTGAGTGAAGCTTCATCATCTGTATTTATAGCTGCACCCCACCACTTGCATCCGTGCCCCGCCCCCAACCCCAGCATCCATGGAAAAATTGTCTTTCATGAAACCGGTCCCTGGTGCCAAAAAGGTTGGGGACTGCTGCTCTAGGACACTGAAAGTGATATGATGATGTCACTTATAAATTTTAATTTCTGTACTGCAGGTATATCCACCTAATTGGCATAATTTTAGTAATGAAGATTTTTAATGTATTCAAATATTAACAATTTTGTCTTCCTCTAATTCAACTTAAAGCCCTTATCAAAAGCAAGATGCTATACATCTCATTTATTTTTCCAAATGACCATAAAACATAAAGGCCTAGCATCTACCTGCCCTGATGAGTGACTAAGTCATTGACATTGGAAGCAAATAGTTCACAATAAAGAGAGAGTAACGTCAACAACGGATTCACCTTGAATATGATATGATTTATACCTAAAGCAGACTATCTTTGATTCCGGGCAAGAGAGGGTGGGTCACATTTTCTGAAAGACTCTCTGCTGGTAAATCAAAAACAAATCATACCCACTTTAAATCATCTGTTCTTTTAAACATTATGGACAGATATGATAACATCAAATACAGTGACAGTCACCTCTCCTGTACCATGCCAAAATGACACCACTTGAGAGCCATAAATAGCCTTCAACCAGATGGCACAGCTTGGCTCAAGTTGTGATCTCATTTTTCAAAACAAAAATTAATTCATTCCTTCATTCATTGGCAAACATATAATACATTGCCCCAGAATTGTGTGCCAGGCACTGCAAGGCACTGCTGAGACAGTGCCTAAAGGTAAGGTGAGAGCTCTCTTGGAGATACTCATACATTTTAAGTTTCACATCCTCAAACAGGCTGTTTCTCAAAGACCAAGCTACAAACCAACCAAGTAACCCCCAAGAGGATGAACCCTCTGGGAGTTCCCCAAACTTTTCCCTCCTAAGTCCTCCATAAAAGTTGACATCAACAAAAGAATAAAGCCAGGGACGCCCCTAGTCATTTAAGCAACAAAGTTCACTAGGGTATGAACTTGCTCAGTCCTGTATTCTTTTTATTGTCAGAATGACTGCAAATATTCTTTTTGAAAATCATACAATAAATCGGTGATTAGTGTTTTTTAAAATCTTTATGCTCCTCCAAAAAATTGTTCATGTAATGCCTAAATTAGATGATCTACTAAAATATGGAATCAGACAAGGCAGTATAATCATGAAAAGTTAATGGAGAATTCATTCGTGATCTGCTTTATCCTTGATCGATAGAATACTAAGTGGGGGTGGGGAGTGCTTTATTGAAACCCAACTTATCTATAACTCAGACCAAAAGAAGGATGATACCCACTTTTTCTGAGGCTTAATTGAAGAGTCTAATAAAATGAAGAGCCTCAGAAGTAAAATTATCATGACTACAAAAATCTTAAAACAAAGGCTTTTTAGAGTTCATACTTTTCTGGAGGTCACATATCAAATTATATAAATGTCTTATGGGGTTAGTGTTCAAGTTACCAACTAATTAGTTTAGTTCCTGAACAGCCAATTGTGTAATCTGTAGCCTTTTCTCAAGTGACTTCCTACTGAAATTAACAAATTTTTGACAGCAATTGTATATATTTTTTGTATAAAATTAAGAAACTCAAAGGAGATTGTTATCGAAGTGTCTAACTTCGCCTAACAGGAGACAGAATTATCTTGATTATATTATGCAACCAAGGAACTTTAAAATGGGCATTTGGAGGTAGATAATTTTGATTAGAGAGACAGAATATGGTTAGCTATTAAATACCATCTTAATTATGTACTGAAGTAGCTATAATTCTTGAACTTTTCTTTCT
Organism: Avahi laniger; assembly: GCA_963575035.1. Lineage (NCBI taxonomy): Eukaryota > Metazoa > Chordata > Mammalia > Primates > Indriidae > Avahi > Avahi laniger. The sequence goes on from CAUYSK010065385.1 coordinate 7,470, forward strand.
GTTATATAAAATCATGTGAAATTTCTTTGCTATCACTGGTTAAAAAAATGAAGCGAGAACTATTTCCTTATCTTAATCACCCTTAAATTTAAAAATGCTAAGTTAAAATACTAAAGTATAAACAAAATATTTCAAAGCTTTTGTAGAATGATGTTATAAGTATGGAATAATACATAGTAACATGGATAAGAAGATCTATCTAATGAGAGAGAGAGAGAGAGAGACAGACAGAGAGAATGTTATCAGTTGGCATAGTTCGACCAATTTTAGCACAATAATACATATAGGCATACAGGTACAGATAAAAGACTGGTGGTATATTACAAAATATTAATGGCTTTTACCTGAGTGATAGGATTAGCATTTTAGTTTATGGATTGTTCAGTGTACGATTTCAGACTTAAGCAGGTGAGTAGAAAGATGATGAAATTCTTTTTCTTTGTACCACCAGTGTCCTCAGCAAGGGTGGCTGCAAACACAGTGCAGGTGTCCTAGAGAGGATGCCACCAAGTGTTTTGGTATTGTCCAGTTACCCTGTGGGTTATCCTGGGTGATCTGCTTTCTAAATAGGATCTCACTGACATCTAGTCCCACAGCCCAGAACAAAGGCTAAACCTCAATGACATAAATGAGGAGCAGATGCAAACAATGAAATACAGGATAAGTTCTTCATTATCATATAAGTCTTCAGTGAAGTATGGAGCAAGTAGCAAGTCTTAAGGTATATACTTCCTTTTAGTAATCAAGCAGACCTACTCTCATGGTTGACCACGAGTTGGATCACTCATTCATCAAGCATTGATTGGGTCCCTGCTCTGTACCAGCCTCTGTGCTATCAAGTACATGAGAAGAAATGATATTGTTTCTTCCCTCAAAGAGCTCACAGTTCACTGAGAGAGACAAACAGATACCTACCATGCAACATATGCTCAGGGTATTATAGGAGCACAAAGGGGGCGCACTTGGTCTAACTTGTGCAACTACAAGCAGTTTGGTGTTGCTGGAATGTGAAGGATGGGGCAAGAAGTGGCAAAACTGATCCTGGAAAACTAGGTTGGTGTAGGATCATGGAGGGCTAGGCCACCTTAGTAAAGAACTAAGACTTTGATTGTGTGGATAATGGTAAGTATTTGAAAGGTTTTACTTGCAAGGTAACATGCTATGTAAAGAGAAACTTCATTTACTCCAGGGTATCCCTAATGCAAAAATAGTTTGTAATCTGTAAATGCTATTGAAATGCTTATTACTTACAACTATCTTCCTTTACATCTGGGCATTTGCTTTAGAATAATGAACAGGATATTCTCAGTTGAGTTAAAGTTCCTGTCTACAAATTCCTTAGCCTAGATTAGAAATCAAATCCCTCAGATTAGAAACAATCAAATCTTTATTTCATCTACAGTAAACAGTAGATGCACAGTTGTGACTGCTAAGAAAATCTAAAATGGAACTAGGATATTTTCAAGCAAGTTTGAAAGAGTCTATCATAATCAAAAAAGGATTTATCTTAGAAAGGTCTATAAAATCAATTCAGATTTGAGCAAGGGTCTCCCCCTACTCCACAAATATTCATTAAATGTTTTCTAAGGTCTAAAGTTAGACTTAAGAATACAACAGTATGCAAGATAGAAATTATATTATTTAAGGACATGTAACAGAGAAACCTAACCTAGTTGTAGCAGGCATGTGGCAGAAGAGAGAGAGAGAGAGAGAGAGAGAGAGTGTGTGTGTGTGTGTGTGTGTGTGTGTGTGTGTGTGTGTGTGTGGAGAGGTGGGGATTTGCAAGTAGCTTCTCTAAGGAAGTATCATTTGAGCTAAAATCTGAAGGACGACGTTACTTAGAGTTGTACTCCAGGCACTACCTGTGCAAAGGCCCAGGAAGGAAAACAGACTGAGCTTCTAGGAACAAAGAGATGCCTGGAGACAAGGGAATAGCTAAAGATGAGACTCAAGATAGGGGTAGGGGCCTGCTCATCCATGGCCTTTGGTCATATTATGGAGTTATCCTAAAGGCAACAAACAAGCATTGGAGGGTTTTGAACTTGGGGTTCAAAGTGAGCTGGCTCCAGAGTGGACAGTGGATCGGAGGAAGGACCCAAAGAAATGCAGTTAGGAGGCTTTGGCAGTTGTCAAGGCGAAAACAGGCAATAGCTGGCAATGGGGTGGCTGTGATAGACTGGGAGAAAACAGATTCCAGAGATATTACAGAGGTAAAACTGACCGGCAGTGGTGATGGGGTGGTAATGGTGATAAGCCAAGGGAAGGCACCGAAGATGGCTCCCAGATTTCTGGTTTGTCCAGCAATACGGATGGGCCACCATTCAGAGATAAGGAGGAAGGTCAAGGATGGGATGAAAAAATACTGTTCGGTCTTGTACATGTTTACCTGGAGGTACTTTTGAGATACCAACAGACGGCATGTCGAGTAGGAAGCTACCCATATAATAAAGAGTCGTTCCATCTCCTCTCAGTGCTGCTCCTCTCTCCAGTGTCTTTACCATTTCAGCCAACGGACCTACACTCTGTTATTCGCTCCCAAACCGAGATACCAGCTTAAATTCCTCTCCTTCTCACACCTCCACCCAGACCACTAACGGCTCCTACCAGCCTTGCCTTTAATCCACGTCCTGAATGCAACTTCTCACCACCTTCCCCACCAACACTCTGACGGAAGCCAAAACCACCTCTCACTAAATTCTGCATGTCCAGCTCTCCCTATGGCCCTGCTCTCACTGCCCTCTCGAGTCCGTTCACACAGAAGCCAAAGTGATAGTTTTAGAATGCTAATCGAATCATGTTCCTCCTTTCTAATACCCTTCTCATGTCTTTCCATAACTCTTAGAATAAAGTCTAGAGTACAGTTGACCCCTGAGCAGGACAGCTTTAAACCGCACAGGCCCACTTACAGGCAGGTTTTCTTCCACCTCTGCCACCTGGGAGACAGCAAGACCAACCCCTCCTCTTCTTCCTCCTCTTCAACCTTCTGAATGTAAAGACGATGAGGAAGAAGACCTTTACGGTGATGGCGATCCACTCTCACTTAATGAATAGTAAATATATTTTCTCTTCCTTATGATTTTCTTAATAGAATTTTCTCTAGCTTACCTTATTATAAGAATATAGTATGTAATACATATAATACTGACGTTGGGGGGCTGGATGACTAAGAAAATACATATAATATACAAAATATGAGTTAATTGACTTTTTATGTTATCAGTAAGGTTTCTTGTCCACAGTAGGCTATCAGTAGTTAAGTTTCTGAAGAATCAAAAATTATACAAGGATTTTCGAGTACGAAGGGGGGTCGGTGCCCCTAACCTTTGCATTGTCAAAGGGTCAATTGTCCAGTGTTTACCTGGCCTCCCAGGTCCTAGGAGAACTAGCTTCTACCTTCCGTCCCAACCTCATCTCCCTGGCTCACTTCGCTCTATTCACAAGGGCTCTCTTGCTGCTCCGTGGACACCTAGGATAGTTTTAGCCCCAGAAATCTTGTCTTGGAACATTTCACCATCACAGTTGTACCTGATTTGATCTTTCGTTTCATTCAGGTTTCTGCCTACAAATCATCTCTTCGGAGGCTATATCTAATTAATTATCAAGAAAATGTTAATGAAGACCACAATGAAATATTATCTTAAACCCATTAGATGGGCAAAAATTAAGATGTCTTATAATACCAAGCACTGATAAAAACTGGACCAACTGGAACTCTCAATCACTTGCGGTGGGAACGTAAATTGCTACCACCCTTTTGGAAAACAATTTGGTAGTATCATGTGATGCTCAAGATTGACATACCCTCATACCCTATGACCCAGCAACGCCACTCCTAGCAATAGGTTACAGAGAAACTCCTGTATGTGTGCATCAACAGGCACACACAAAAATGTTTAGCAGCACTGTTCAAATAGGAAAAAGCTGGAAACAATCCAAATATCCATCAACGGGGCAATGAATCAGTTCATTTTGCTCATTCACCCAACAGAACATAATTCAGCTATTAAAATGAATGAACTACAGCTACATGCAACCATATGGAACAATGATACTATTTTTTTACAAATCAAAACAAACAAGCAAAACTCAATAACATAGTACTTACAGACACATCCATAAGGGTTAAACACTATTTTTTAAATGAAAGAGAAGAGAAAAATGAACAAAAAATTTAGGACTAGTTGCTTCAAAAGATAGCAGGTAGATGGGATGAGCAGTGCATAGGAAGGTGCGGCAGGACCGGAAATGCTTTACTTCTTAGATTAGGAGGTAGGTTCACAGGTATCATGTTGTTACGCTTCACAATTTACAAACATGTCAGCATGTATATATTAAATGTTAAGTAAAAGAATTAATAAAAAGTAACAGCCAAAACAAGATAAGGAAAAAAATTACTATTTTAGGTAACATTTTAGTTACTTTTTCCCTGGATATATAAAATAGCTACTGTACCTCTTCTCTGGATTTTATTTTTCTTCATAGCACACCTCACTCCCAAAAGTATATAAAAGTATATACGTATGTGTCACACATACACACTCACACACTCATTTTCTTGTGAATTTTAAGTGTCTCCCGCTAGAATATGAACTCCGTAACTGTGGTGTCTTTGACAATCTTGTCCACCCCAGTGTCCCCAAGGCCCAGAAGAGCACCTGGCATACACAACAAATATTTACAGAATAAATGAATACACTGATGGACAGATGGCGTAGACGGCACAGGCAGAGGTATGGCATAGACGGCACAGGCAGAGGTATGGCGTAGACGGCACAGGCAGAGGTATGGTGTAGACGGCACAGGCAGAGGTATGCAGCACGAAAGGTTTCCTGCATGGATTCTGCAGTCAGACACCTCTGGATTCAAATCCAGGCTCTAATGAGTCTTGTTAACTGGGTGACCTTGAGTGATTTATTTAACTTCATTGAGTCTCAGCTTTCTCATCTATAAAACACGGTAATGGGGTGGCTGTGATGATTGAAAAAGCACTCTGTCCAACATAATATTATTATTATTGTGCAACAACATAATTTCCCCAGAAAAGATATCTTTTCTTGGTGGCTTTGAGCAATTTGAATTCTTTAGGCAGTTTTTCTACAACTGATTTCCTCCACACCCAATTTTAAAACGTGGACCAATTTGGAATCTTATAGTTATTTCTACAGCTTGGTCGAACTAAAGACACGTGCCACGGAAATCTTGTAACCACCAAAACTTCCAGGGAGGACAGCACAGTACAATCTTACATTTGTGCTAGTCACCAGCTTCGAAAATCAGCAAGATGAGACTAGCAAAAATAGCACCTGTCATTTATTGAGGGCTTTCTGTATGACAAACAACATAGACATATCATCTGTTAATTCCTCACAGCTAGCATGGGGAGTTGGTGTGTACAAGAATTCCAGAAAGCAGGTATATTATAAGCTGTTTTCAGCTTTGGGCCTGAGTAGGTTCTGCCATGGAGACCACATTGAAATAGCAATTAGCAATTCTTGAGAGTAGATTAGCATTATCAAACGTAATACATTTTTTTTAAACAAAACAAAAACACAGAAAGCAAAATCCTTCACGCCCTAAATGATCCCTTATTTTATAATAGTAAAGTGGCCTTCATTTTATAATAGTAAAGTGGCCTTCATTGCTGTGAAACCCCTGCAGACCCTTCTAAATATGACAGTAGCAACAGCCATACCTCAAAAGGCCCAAACTCCATAGTACTCCTGGCTCACACCTCTCCCAGCAAGCTCACAGTAAAAATGAACCTTTCGGTGAACTCGGGACTCTAGCCAAGGTCCCAGGCACCCCTCCTTCTTGATGGACCATACCTTCCTAGAGAGCCCTGGGCCCTTCTGGGAGTCTGTTCCACCTCTGCTCAGACTCCAGGTCCAGAGGATACCCCAGGGGTTCCAATGACTTGGGAGAATCCTATATTAATAATAATGACTCATAATAACAATAATATCAACCTTTTATTCAGTGCTTCCTGTGTATCAGGCAGTATTTATTCAAAGTATTTTACATATATTTGCTCATTTAATCTGCATAACTGCTCCACAAGGTAGGTACAAAGCTTGCAACATGACTGAATCCCACACGTGAGACCCGTGAAAGAGAATACATAGCATCTATATGCAATCAGACATTGCTGAGCAAGGTGAGATCAAACAGAGATCAGCAGCCTATGCCAAATGGTCCCCGGTAGCCCCGGGAAATGGTCTGGCCTCATGGTTTCATCACATGGGGCACCCCTCTCTCTAATTCAAACTGCTACATCCCCAGAATTAATCAAATAGAAATAAATGGGTGGGGGGTGATGCAGAGGTAGGGGGTGCTTAAATTTTTGTCGCATCTCACACCCTGATGACTTCTCATTAAGTCTGCTGGCCTCATGCAATTCCCAGGCCTTTCTTAAATCCCGTGACTTTTTTCATCACCCAGGGCGCCTTATCCCCGTCTTGGCTCTCAACATAGCCATCGCTTTCTCTTGGAATTTCTTCCTGACTCAGAGGTCTCCCTGTCATCTCCCTCGAGCCCCTGTATGCTCAGAACACTCCGCACACGTTTCCTACACCATGTGCTTACTGGTTTTATTTTTATTTTATTTTGTCCATCTCCCCTTCACACTTTGAACATCTGGAGAGCATGGGTGACATTTGTTTTCCCAGCGTCTGGTACAGCGCTGGCCGAGCTGCCGCAGACGAGCAATACATATTTGCTGCTGAATGAACTAAGGAAACTATTGCTCCTCATAGATGGCCCGTAATTTCTGTCCATCCTCCTAAGCAAGGCCCTGGCAGAACGAGCAGGATGGAGGAATTTGCAAAGGAGATTGTCTCCTGCTTGATTGGTAATGAAGGAATTTAAGAGAACCCTTTCTGAGCGCTCTGTCTCCAAGCCCCAGAATTTAAACTTGAATCTTTTTCAATAAAACAATAACCACGATTACCACCTATGACCTAGGCTGATATTTAATTCCGGGGACTTCTCACTTCATTAACATCCAAGGTTTTGAATAGCTTTTGAAGGTCAGTGAAAGGCTGCTCACAGCGGCGATTGGAGCGGAGTTTCTGTCCTGAGAATTACTTTTTCTCTTCCGGGGAAATAACGCTGGGTTTTTCTTTATCCTTCGAATAAAGATTGTTTCAAAGGCTGGAGGCATTGAAGGTGAAGAGAGAAAGATACAACTAGAAATTGTTAATCAATATGGAATTTCTCTGGACGCCTGCGTGACCTCAGCGTTTTTCACATTTCCACAGGTCTCCTTGGAGATGGTTGCTATGATCACTCAGTGTCCCCGGCTGAAAATCTTCAAAATGTGGATCACTGCTTTTATTCTCCCTCGTCTCCTCTTTATTAGCTGTTTTTCACTCACACATAGTTCATTTGTCTATGAATGCAATTTGCTCATAATTTTTTATCACATTATATTCCATACGAACAGAGTACCCCCATTCTTTCGTTTCCTTTGGAAATGCTTTTATTTGGATTATAACATTTGGCAGTCCATTACAAATACCATTTATATTTTTATATTTCCTGGTTCCCTGAAAGTAAATTATTCATATGGCAGGCAGCCCTACCTACCTCCTTTTCAAAAACACTACTCTGGAAGAAACTAAACATTGACAATAAAAACACCCAACCTGGTTGATGCTTTTCATGTTGCTTATTTAACAAACTCTTGGTTTAGACTATCTCAAGATTAATTTTTAAATGTATGCAGCTTTTATATTTCCCTTCCTTACTGAAGTTAATGTAAATATACTTTTATTTGAGTCTACATTCATTATTTACATTTCAAACATATAAATTATTTCATGAGGGAAGTTTCTTACAAATATATAAGAGAAAAAGAACTTGAAATGCTGAGTAGACAAGAACAAACTTTAAGCATGATTGTCCAATAACCAGAGAAAGCTAAAAGGCAACATCCAAAAACAATCTAAGCATCCTCCAAGCAAGGTTAGATTCTTTGTTGAAATCTAGAATTCAAATGTAAATTACAAAATAGAGCTCTTCTGGGATTTTTCAAAGTCCTAATTATGTAGATCTGCTGAATAGGGAACACGTTTAGAAGAAAAAAGGAAAAAAATATAGTAAATGAATCATAGGGAATGGTTTTTAGACAGAGAGTTGTCAAGTTTTCCTTCAGTTATTATACTATATTTTTGGAAAACCAGAGGAACTCAGGGACAAATACCAAAATTCAAACCTGCTAAGGAGGGCATGCCTATGCAGTAATGGCAATCAGTGCAACATGAGGCAGGGGTGTTTTATTAGTATAAGTAAGTAATAAATAAAAGAATGCAAATCACATTTTGTTCAGGTAGGAAAAATATTGTACTACCAAAATGTATTCTACTAATTCTTATTTTTAACAATATTAAATTGTAATAGTAGATATAGTTAAATACCAGACATTAATTCTTCTGGACCCATTTTACACATTTCCTTAAGCTGTGAGTTAATGAATCAAGAGAGGTCACTAAAAACAAAAAGGAACAGATCAGCAGCCAGAATTCATTCATTCATTCATTCACTCAATCAACAAAACCTACTGAGTATTCATTTTTTTACCAGGCAGTATGGTTGGCATTTGGGATTGAAAAGTCATGAAGAGCTGGTCTCAATTCCTTTAAGGATTTAGTGGGAAAGATGGAACCATAAACAGATGATTACAGTATGATAAGTACAATGATTGAGGCAAAAAAAAAAGAGTATAATTCAGTCTTTAAAAAGGGACAAGTGACAGGTATGAAAACAGTTTTATGAGAGTTGCAGAGTCATTGCTCTGGATATCAAATTCATTCTGTTGATACAAAAATACTGTTCATACAAAGATGAACTTTGCCCTCAGGTGCTTATGGTCTATCTAACACAGAGGAGAGATAAGGAAAAATAATAAACAGTATTTCTCAAACTATCTGTGATAAAGGACCAGTTCCAAAAATGTCTGAATCCTTCACAGACTGATCCTTTTGTAAATTTTTTTATGACTAGAAAAATTAAATAAAAAGTAAAGACATAAAAATGCAATCTCTAATTTCTATTATTAAATTTCAGAGACATAAAATTACTTTGTCACATTGCTATACAATTCCTAAATGCTTATCTTCGATTTTTGTGCTTATTTCATGGAAGACGAGTGACATATATTGCAGTACATGGACAAGTACTGCAATAAAGTATTATGGGTGCTAAAATAAAAGTATACATGCTCAGCCGGGTGTGGTGGCTCATGCCTGTAATCCTAGCACTCTGGGAGGCCGAGGAGGCGGGTGGATCGCTCAAGGTCAGGAGTTTGAGACCAGCCTGAGCAAGCGTGAGACCCAGTCTCTACTAAAAAATAGAAAGAAATGATCTGGACAACTAAAAATATATATATATAGAAAAAATTAGCTGGGCATGGTGGTGCATCCCTATAGTCCCAGCTACTCGGGAGGCTGAGGCAGAAGGATCTCTTGAGCCCAGGAGTTTAAGGTTGCTGTGAGCTAGGCTGACGCCACGGCACTCTAGCCCGGGAAACAGAACCAGACTCTGTCTCAAAAAAAAAAAGTATACATCCTGTCTTCATATAGGAGGAAGTCATCAGTTTAGGGAGATAAGGATAGAGCTAATCTAAGGAAAAGCTTTAAAATAGAAAATGTGATCCTTGCACTGCATCTTAAAAAAAAAAAATGGAAAAGGATTTGTCAGAAAATTGCAGTGAGGGGTAGAAGGAACAGCATTCTAGGTAGGAATAGTAAAACAGAGAGATAGGAAAAGCAAGAATTTCTACGTAATTACATAATAAGGGAGAAGAGGAGGCAGACTAAGGAAGGCTTTATAAGCTAAATATGAGCCTTATGTGTGGAATAGCGCTCCCATTTGGTGAAATTTCATAAAGAAGTCTAAGAAAGCAGTTGATTCCTCCACTGGGTATTTAAAATGTTGTTATAAACAACTCCAGTGATATTCACAAGTGACGCTAATCCTTCTAGGTGGAGCTCATTAAACATCACCTTATATTTATATGACTGCCTCTGTCTTTAAAACTAGCGTTGCAGGTCGCAAACCCTCATCATAGTACTGCAGGGCTCTGAAATACCAGAGAAAAATTCCCACCATGCCAAAACTAGTGAGTATTTTCAGATGGGAAGAGCTGGGCTTTTTGTTTCTCCTATTATTTTTTTTGTTTTTGTTTTCATTTTGCCATGTCACCTTGCAGAATGGCATAGCATCAGAAAATGTGGGATCTGTCTAGTGCTGACTTTTATCTGCTCCATGACCTTGAACAAATTACTTCCCCTTCCAGTTTCCACCACTCTGGAATAGGGATAGTGACAGGACCTACATCTCACAGGACTATTGTACTGTTAGGATTAAATGAGTCAATACAAGTAAAGCACTCCGAATGGTGCCTGGCAAGTAGCAGGTGATCATTGTGTCCCTGAGTTATTAATGCCATTCAAAATAAAAGAAAATGAAATGGATTGATAATATCTCTCCTTCCTCCCCTCCCCAGGTCATTCATGTAAGTGTCCAAAAGTAGAACCAAGTAGGCTCCCTAATTTCTAAGCCTGCACATCATCCACTATTCTTCCAACATCATTTTAAACCTAAACATGTACTACAGGTGGAGAAAATAGAGCTAATTATACGCCTCTGGAGTAAAATGACTGAGGGAAATCAGTGGTGGAGAGCTTATTTTCTGTCCTGATCCTACCTTAGTTATGCCTAAAAAAAGAAGCCAGTAGTTTTGGGTTAGTGAAAGGCACTTCCTCTGTGAGAGGAAACCAGAATGAGACAAGACTGTTTAGGCAGGCTTTATTTAAAACATTTAGCACCTCTTAGAAATGTAAAGTAATCAGAGAGATGCTTAAATATTTTAAAGTCTCAGATGGTTGTCAAGAGTTCACTGAGAGTCTGACAACAACTGGGGACTACAGAATAAGCAACATGGTGCCACTTCGCACAGAAGGCTTAGCAAGGAGATGTAGTAATTTTGGGTCAGGAATGTAAAAGTTTATCTTAATTTAGCAGCCTAGTGACAGCAGCAGCCAAATCTAGTGAAGTCTCTTCAAGGAGATCAGCTTAGGGGACAGCTGTCTAGACAAAAAGGCCACTGTCCCTCCATGGGTGGGTGCACAGGCTCTCCAATAGGGCAAAAATTACAGAGAGAGAACCAAAGCTGACTTAGCAGATCAGCAGAAACTTCGAGAAATCCAGAGTCCAGAGTTTTAAGATACTGTGCAAGGGGACATCTTAAAGTTATTAAGGGGTTTTTTTTTCCCCCTTATAGTTCAAATTTGTTGCATAGAGTATTGTTTCTGAGACCTATTCCTTTCCCCTCTGTTGTCCAAACATTTGCACATCTTCACCCTGGAGTTGTCAGGATAAATGGAAGAAATCTTCAACCCTGGAAGAGGCCCTTCAAGATCAGGATGGGATGACCTCTTCACTGGTCCCACTTTCCAAAAGGCATTGTCTCTTAAAGGCAAAATATTATATTGGCTTTACTGTCACCTGTAGAGAATACCTGACCAAGAGAAAATATTATTATATGGTACCTATAACCATGGCGAAAAAATTCCACTCCACATTTGCTTTCCTTATGCTCCCCTACATTGTCTAACAGATATTACTAGAACACTACTGGAAGGTTCCATGCACTTTTCTCCCCTAAAGTACCAAAATTTTAATGTGTTTCAAAATACCTAAGTATTACTGTACCTGCAAAGAGACCCATGTAGGCAGGCAGAGGCATCCCACTGCTTGCAAGTTCAAAATGGGTCAGAAGAGGATGGAAAGAAAATTGGAGTACCCTGGGTTACTCTTGAATGCTAGATGTATTTAATAGTTAAGTAGAGTTGGAAGGATAGTCAGCTTATGGAAATAAAACAGTAGTTTATACATTGGTGACCTTGAGGTAGGAATAAACCCAGAACAGAAGGCATAGGCATATTAGCTAAAATAATTCAGCTGCCAAAGAGATTGGGGAAAACAATTTCCTGCTAATAATATCTGACAATAAAAAACACCTGCTCAGCAAAAATAATCTTGCCAAAATTAAAGCTCTCAAGTTGTCAAGTTGGATTTTGGACTTAACCTTGTCTGAGTCATTCAATCATTCAGGCAAACATTTATAAAACATCAATTGATCATGTAGTACAACATTTGACTCCCCTGGAGTAAAGAAAAGAGAAATAGAGGACACAGACCCTTTCCTACAGAAATTTATACTCTGATGGTCAGTTTTATGTGTCAACTTGGCTAGCCTACAGTATCCAGTAATTTAATCAAACAGTACTCTAGGTGTGACTATGAAGATATTTTGTAGATGTGGTTAATATCTATAATCAGTTGACTTTACGTAAAGCAGATTACCTCCATAATGTAAGTAGGCCTCATTCAAAATAGTTGAAAGGCCTTAACAGTAAAAACTAAGGTTTCCTGGAGAGAAGAAATTCTGTCTCAAGACTGCAACATCAACTCCTGCCTGAGTTTCTGGAGATTTTGGACTTGCTGAAATACATCCCATTGGTGGCTTCCCTGGAGAACCCTGATTGATATACACTCTTATAAGCAGATAGTAAATGGAAAGAACAAATTGGTTCAAAGACACCTTATAAAGTTATACCCAAGAGTACACAGACACTGAGACAATTCCGGTATACAGAATAGTTAATTACTATAGTGGAGCCATGTGCAAAAGACAATAGGAACATAGAAGGAGTGCCTATATCTGAGGCAATCACAGACACTCAGGAATACCTGAGACTTGATAGGATACACTGGAAATTTGTTATATGGAAAGCGAAAAGCATTTACAATTAAAGTATATCTGTTGGAGCATAAAGGGAAAATATGGGATGGATAGAGTGGCTGACGTGGTAAGAGATGAAGTTGGATGCATAGGTAGGAAGGGCCATGTCTGCATGAGAGACAGATTGTAAGATCCTGGAGGATAAGGCCCAAATTGTCTAATGCCCTCATCAATTTCATAGCTTGTCAATTAGTTTTTGTTGATTCCACTAATACATAAATAAATACTATTGGATTATATTAAGATTCTTATTGTAAAGATATGAAGTCAAAAGGTGAAGTAGAATGAGTTGAGCAACATGGCAGGATACAAGATCAATATGAGAGTCAATTATATTTCTATAGGCTAATAATGAACAATCTGAAAATAAAATTAAGACAATAATCCCATTTTCAATATTATGTAGCAAAAAGAATAAAATACCAGGAAAAACTTTAACAAAAGAAGTCCAACACATGTACACTAACAACTACAAAACATCATTGAAAAATACTAAAGAAGATTCAAATAAATGGAAAGACATCTCATGGTCATAGACTGAACAAATTAACATTGCTAAGAAGACATTGGTCTCCAAATTGATCTATAGATTCAATGCAATCTCTATCAAAATCTCAGCTAGTTTGATTTTTTGCAAAAATTGGGAGGTTGATTCTAAAATTCATATGGAAATGCAAGCAATACAGGATGGCAAAAAAAAATCTTAAAGTTTGAGGACTCACACACTTTCAAAATTACTACAAAGCTATAGTAATCAAGACAGTATAGTACTGGCATAAGGATATGAATATGTATCAATATACATCAATGGAATAGAGCTAAGAGTCCAGATATAAACACTCACATTTATGGTTAGTTGATTTTCAACAAAGGGTATCAAGACAATTCAATGGGGAAAGAATAGTCTTTTCAACAAATAGTGCTATATGACTGAATATTCATATGCAAAAAAAATGAATATGGACCTCTCCTTCATACCTTACACAAAGTGAATCAGAGGCCTAAGTATAAGAGCTAAAACTATAAAACTCCTAGAAGAAAACATGCAAATAAATATTTATGACCTTGGGTTTATTTACAATATTATGTAGCATTTACAATATTATGTAGCAAATAATAGTAATAGCAAAAAAATGGAAATTGTCCAAATGTCCATCAATTGATTAATGGATAAACAAAATGTGATATATCTTTTAGGCAGACAGTGAGGGACCTCTGGCTATCCTAGGGACAAAGGCGGACGGACACCTGGCCTTGGTGCTGCCCCACCTTGATCCTGCCTCCAGCAACTGCCACAACTTGGGGAAAGGAGCATTGCCCTGCCAATCTGTAAAAGAATGCCAGGCAGCCCAGGCACAATAGGATCTACAAAACGACCTAAAGTAACCTAAGGCTAATTATCATGTCCATCAAAGTGGTTCCATGGTGACATGAACCACGAGGAGGACCCAATCCAGACAGTATAAAACAAGACCTCTTTTGGGGTGTGGAAAAATGTTCTAAAATTAGAATGTAGTGATGGTTGTACAATTCTGTGAATACGATAAAAGTCACTGAACCTTTTTAAATGTGTAGATTTTATGGTATGTGGAATATATCTCAATAAGGCTGTAAAAAGAGCGGAGGGAAGTAGTTGGACGATCCAACTGATTTAAATAGAAAATCTTTCCAAAATTGAGAAGACGTGATAAAGGTAAGGTGCTACTGAAAAAGAAGAGACACGATAGTGGGAGGTTAATGTTTCCACAAAGTGGGTCTCTTGAGGCCATTCTCCATGCTCAACCCTGCAGAGATAAACAGGTAACCCAGCCTCTCAGGAATTTGATTTTGAGCAGAGTCACACAAGGCCTGAAAGCATTTGAACATCAGTTATTTCAATGTGGAGACCCAGAGACACTGTCCTTGAATTCTGGTAACTTTGCTCTCCAGAGCTACCCTGGATCCTGGTTGTTCATGTTGGGGCTCAGAAACTGATAACCCCGAAATATGGCTCATTGACATGCTGAACTGAAGAAGCCTCAAGGTCCCTCTGACCCTCCCACTTTCATGCTCCCTTTCTCCCAAAGCACAGGCCTTTATCTGCCTGAGGTCCTGACCCACCAAGGCGAACAATTGTTTTTCTTCCCCTCCCAGTAAGACCAAGAATGTTACCACACCTGAACAAACCCTTTCACTGTCAAAGAGAACTATTTACAAATTAATCTCTGTTCCCGATCCATTCACTCTCCCTTGTAATCCTTTATTGCTCCTCAACAGAATTCCTCTTCTCCTCCCTCCTATAACCTGTTTTGCCAGGATGGTATGTAAGAATTCTGAATCCCTTTAGTGGGAGGGCAATCACTCTGCAATTCTCCAGTGTAAATGAATTAAATAAATTTGTATGTCTTTTCCCCAATTAATCTCCCTTTTGTGGGAGTTGATTTTTTAGCTAACCTTCAGAGAGGGAAGGGGAAGTTTCCCTTGGCCTCTACATTCAACTCTCCTTTAATTCTGTTTTTATTATTAGAATTCTATAACTCCAATAAATTGTCCTCTTCTTGCTTCAGTTGTCTCAAGTCAGTTTCTGTCGGGAAGAGATAAATTCTTTTGGATAATTAGGGAAGTACCATGAGATTTGCTGAGGCAAAGTGCAAGAGATAAACTAATCCCCCTCTCTAAGAACCTCTATAGAAAATAAATATTCCTTTAGGGATCCACCTAATGACACTGATAGATTACTGTAACAAATTGTTGTTCTGTACAACATTACTAGGCAGAGACTAGGAATTTTTTTCCCCAGGAACATGGTGCCCCTTGAGCATTTAAGGAAATCATATAAATTTAGAGATAAAAATATTGTCATACCTAACACTTCAAAAAGGAGGTGAGTCCACTCACTAGGATACTGCTGATAAATTTTATAGCCCTAAACAGTATTTCTCAAATATGAATATTAGATGGAGTTAAGACAGAGAAGAGATCCCTCTTCAGGGCCTGCTGGGCCCCCCAAGCATGGAAAAAAAAGGAAAAATCTTGGAATCCTTTCAAGAGAAATTCTAGGCAGCTAGTTAGCTTTAAAAAGTAAATGAACAGGCCAGGCATAGTGGTTCACGCCTGTAATACTAGCACTCTGGGAGGCAGAGACGGGCAGATCCTCTGAGCTCAGGAGTTTGAGACCAGCCTGAGCAAGAGCGAGACCCCGTTTCTACTAAAAAAAATAGAAAGAAATTAGCTGGACAACTAAAAATATATAGAAAAAATTAGCCGGGCATGGTGGTGCATGTCTGTAGTCCCAGCTACTCGGGAGGCTGAGGCAGGAGGATTGGTTAAGCCCAGGAGTGTGACGTTGCTGTAAGCTAGGCTGACGCCACAGTACTCTGGCCCAGGCAACAGAGACTCTGTCTCGAGAAGAAAAAAAAAAAGTAAATGAACAACCTGATTAGCAAGAAGACCCTAACAATAGTCTTCCAAGCAAGCCAGAGTCACAAGGTGCTTTAGTTCCTTATGGAAACTAAAAGATAACCTCTTCACATATGTTCTTAAGTTGTTTTTCATAAACTTCCACCAGATGAAAAATGTAGATAAGGGGGAACTGAGGACTGAACTCCAATGCTGTTCTTTGTTCTAAATTTCTTCTTGAGGGGCCTGGAGGGAGTCAAAACACAGGCCAAACCTTAATATTCCTTTCCACTCACCCGAAGTTTTTAGATAAGGCCTTGCTTCCTTAACCCACTGCTTATCAAAGAAACCTGTGAATCCACCTGTGACCTGGAAGGCCCCACTTCCAGATATCCCAACACTGTGGGCCAAACCAACGTGTAACCTCCATGTATTGATTGACAATTTTGCTTACAACTTCCACTTTCCTGAAATGTACCCTTGCCTTTAAAAACCCTTGCTTATAAGCCAATGGGGAGTTCCAGTTTTAAGAGGTAGCTGCCCATTCTCCTTGCTTGGTGCCATACAATAAATGCCTTTTTCTCCCACTGCAATCGGTGGCAGTGTCTGGCTTTATGGTTCTGGATGACTGGATCCCAGTGAGGTTCAGTAACAAGAGTCTTTTAATATGAAAGAGCTCTCGAAAATAATTCTAAAAACCTTAAGTCCTATATCCTATATCCTAGTTCCTGCTTCATGACAATTACCTGGTACCAATTTAATTGTAAACGCAAAGTAAACAGGACTGGAAACAATCTAATGTCCACCCATGGGTGAATGGATACACAGAATGTAAATCCATACAATGGATACTACTTAACAATTAAAAGAAATGAACTACTGACTCATGCTACAATGTAAGGAACCTCAAAAACATAATGCTAAGAGAAAAAAGCTATTAATAGATCCAAAATAGTACCTGTTGTTTAATTCCATTTATATGAATGACATTTATATGAAATGTCTAGAAAAGGCAAATTTATAGAGACAGCAAATCATTGGTTGTCTAGGGCTTGGGTGGGATTGGGGATTAACAGTATACAAACATGGGGAGAGGGCAATATTTTGGGTGTTGGAAACGTTTTAAGCCTGGACTGTAGTAATGGCTAAACAACTGTATAAATTTACTGAAATCACTGAAAGGTACACTTACAATGGGTGAATTTTAAGGCATGTAAATTATAGCTGAATAAAGGATTTTTTGTTTTTTGTTTTTTTAAGGCAGATGTGAGGCAATAGACTGTCAGGAGGTCATCACCAGATAATCGAAATATGCCTTAAGACCACAGAAAAACCTTTTAAAGTATTTAAATTAAAACTTCTATTGAATTCAGAGACCTCTGAGAATGCCTTCTCAGATTCCTATGCGGTTTATTGAGGAAAAATTGCCCCAAGGGGATAAGATAGTCTTGGCAAAGTCTTCCAGGGACCTAAATATTCTCATCCCCTTTGCATGCACACAAAAAGACAAAACAAACAAAAAAATCAGAAATGTCTCATAGTCAATACTCATTTTGAAGATAATCCTTCTAGAATGCCTCATACCAAGTCCTTTGTCTTTTCTGCCCTTTCATTTATCCTCATGTGCCTTTATTATAAAATAAAAACTGTAAAAATATATGTTTTTAAAAATAACCTATATTTCCACTGCCTTTGTACAAACTTTTTCGTTTTCTTTTTTTTTCTTTTGTAACCTTCCAGCTGCATGGATTCTCCCCTCCCTGTTCTTCTAGTAAAAACTCTCGACCTCTCTCTCTAGGTTACAATATTATCCCTTGCCTATTGTAAATAGTAAAACTAGTTTTCCCAGTTGTTGTTTTCCCTTCTTATTTTATTTTTGTTTTTCTTTTCTGAGTATAGAAGTTATTAATTTTGACACTATTTAATTTATCAGTTTTCAAAGTTGTTTATTCCATATTTTGAAGGCTGGAAGTTATCATTCCTTCATGCATCTGATTGAATCTAACCTTTTAAAATACAGTGCACTGTGCACACTATCTTGATGACTCAGGCACATCTCCACAAACACTAATTATTGCATTTTGCTGTGCAATAGCTCCAACATAGCAGAAGGGCTTACTGAGGCATGTGAGAGTATCTGTCCCTCCATTAAATGGCTCCAGGCTACAGTGGCTTAAGTTCTTCCTGTGCTGTCATCCTATCTGCTGTTATTTCTCACTGCCTACAGCAAGCACCTTTCCCCTCTTTCCAATGTGCTGACTCCACTGTTCCCTGAATTAGGAAGTTGACTTATTAAACTCTCTAGTTTAGTGCCGTGTATAAATCAAGACCAAAGAGGCTTTGAGTAGTGCTTTTAGATTCCCCAGTATGTAAAGTGCATAAGATTTGGTGCATATATTTGGCTTTTTCAAAGGATGCTGGTCCTTTACTGCACTTCAGATAGTTGGATCTCCCCATATTACTGGCTGGGACTCCTCTTTGTTCAGCTCTCATCAACTAAATTCTTACAGAACTCAAAGAGAATGGCAGCTTAGTCATCAGATAACCTGGACACATGTGGCCACCACCCCCTCCTGAGCTCAAAGCAGGCTGTGATAAATGATCATAATGTTTTGGTTTTTAACTGAACACAGCATGCCTCAGAATCCTTTTCAGCAGCCGTTTACACAGACACTAACAATATTGGAATTGTCACTTAAGGTGAAACCTAGAACCGTGACCTTCAGACATTTCTGATTAGGAACTATAGCTATTTCCTAATTTTTATAACCTAATTAATTATATTTAAAATACATGATGCTACACAAGTTTCCCTGGAAGGATGTAAAAGAAATTCGTGGCACTATTTGCTATTTGGGGAGGGTAGCAGGCAGCTGGGGTAATAGGGAAACTTTGCACTCGGGTTAGCCCTTAACTCCTTCTGGATTTTGAACACGTGACTGTACTACTTTGTCAAAATCAGTAAAATCTTTTTAAAAACTGCATAATATAAGTGAAACGTATCAGGGCATATCAGAAGCCAAATGATCAGGGTAGTGCCACATACAGGTCTACCTTGGGTTGCAGAGAACAAAACCTACTTCTTCAATCTTTTTGCTTTCCATCCTCAACGCCTGACTTCCATTTCATGGTCTCTAAGATGCTGCTTCAGTTCCTGCCATCGTGTCCGTGTTCCAATCAATAGAGAGGGAAGAGAGAAGAGAGCACAATCCTTCTAAGGATGCAACACAGGAGTTGCACATACCATTTCTGTCCACATTTCAGTGGCCAAACCCTATACACATGATCACACATAACTGCAAGGGAACGTGAAAAATACAATCTTTAGAAGGTATGTGTTTAGCTCAAACTCGCAGAGTTGTATTCCCAAAAGAGAAAGGAACATAGGTGTTGGTGTACAAATGTGGCAATCAGCCACAAATGATTAATACAAAATTCAGGGTATGAGTTATCTCTAGTGGGAGGGAAGGGAATGTATTCTAGGGGGTTGAGGAATATCGATAAAATTTAATTTCTAAGCCAAGTGATCACAACATGGCGTTTATTTTTTCAGTCTTATTCCTTTATATATATATAATATATACTGTATATGTTATATATATATATAACATATACAGTATATATAGTATATATACTAATATATAGTATATATATAGTATATATACTGAATGAAAAGGTTTACACACACAGATACATTTTGTGTACATATATAATAGTTTCATCCTAATATCCTTTCAGATACACAGTCCTTATTAAAAACATACTTTGTAAAAATTACCATCCTGAATGCTGTGTTAGGTTACACATATATGAGAAAAAAGGGCTGTCCTTTAAGGACTATCCTTAAAATGTTTATACTTCAATGGGAGGTCAAGACTAAAATAACAGATATGATGAAGTGACTGAATGAAAAGTACAGACAGACTCCAGAGAAAGCAGAGAGCAGTTCAGTTTAGTTCAGAAGAATGAGGTTGCCATAACCCTAGGAAATGAGCAAATGTGACAAAAATAGTAAGTCGTTAATCAAAATAATAATAAACATGCAAACTAATTTTAAGCAATTAGATTTGTGCAGGCCTCTTCATGCAGCTGTCATTTTGTTTCAAAGTTTAGAATCAAGTTAAATGCAAACCAAAGAAATATTAATAGGAAGAAAAATAAGCTGTTGTTCCGCTTTCCCACATTAAAATGGACTTGGTTATGTTCTCACCAAATCTATTCCATGATTTTAGGGAAGTCTTTTGAACAGATGTCTTCAGTTCCCCTGCAGAGGCAGTAAAGCATGATGGTTATGGGCATTGGTAGTCAGCCTGAGATTTTCCAGGTTGCTGCTTAGGTTTGGATCTCCATTCCACAATTTGCAAACCGTGTGACTCTGGAGATTAAGTTGCTTAACCTCTTCGTGCTTCAGTTTCCTCATCTATAAAATAGTAATAGTACCTACCTACTAGAAATACTACCAGGGTTAATACTGTTCTTGGAACAGTACCCAGAGCATGGTAAACATTCAATACATTGTTGTTCTTGTCATTGTTATCTGCCTTTGCCATGGCTCTTTGAAAATGAGCTCATTTATTAATATTTACTTTCCCCTAGAATTCATTGGAGTGGTGAACGTTATTTCAGACAAACTACAGGTCTGAATTTTTGTAAATTTTCTTGATTTTTCAAACAACGTAAAGACCAAACAAGGCACGTTTGCAAGCCAAATCCAGTAAGTTACCAATACCTGATTTAAATTTTTAGGAAGAACAATGTTAGGTGACTTATTGCATAAAGATAATGTTAAAATAAACTTCAGCAACTTAACAGGGTTTAAATAATTCTAACTTACCGTTCAAGCTCTGAGCAAGAACCAGAAAGAAATGGAATCGTGCATGGACAGAGTTAAGATTTTGCTCAGCCTTAAAGCACAAATACAATTCAGATTACAAGGAATAAGGGACAAGCCGTAGGAAAGGCAGAAAGATGGGTGAGCTCAGTGTGTACCACAACGAGACCAGGCAGTACAACTCAACAAGAAGAGTTTACCTTTCGGAGAAGTGGGAAAATAAACTTGCATAAACATGAGACTAGACTATGAATGGCTCATTTTTTCTTTAAAGATTTATCCACTATTAGAATTATTCATTCTAGGGTTCCTCATCTCTCAGTGGAAAAGAAAGAACAAACCATATTAGGAGTGGTGCTTTTGAAGAGCAACTATGAGATTTCTCTAGGGCAAGAATCTTAATTATACTCATCTTCGAATTCTTAGCATCTAGGACAGTAACTGGCACATAGTGTTTTCAAAATACCTCGCAAGTAAATGACTCACTGGCCACATCACAACAGCCCAAACCAGCAGGCCATGACTGTCTCTAATTAAAAAAAAAAAGTGCACAAGTGTCGTTGATAGTTCACAATCTATAAACATCCTCAAAGAGATATGTTTCATCATCTCTATCACTCACTCCTATTATCGTTAAGCTGCTTCTTGGTCAGGCGTGGTGGCTCACACCTATAATCCTAGCACCCTAGAAGGGCAAGGCAGAAGGATCACTTCGGTTAGGAGTTCAATACCAGGCTGAGCAAGAGCGAGATCCCATCTCTACTAGAAACAGAAAAATTAGCCAGGCATGCTACCATATGCTTGTAGTCCCAGCTACTCCGGAGGCTGAGGCAAGAGGATTGCCTGAGCCCAGAAGTTTGAGGCTGCAGTGAGAGCAAGACACTGTCTCAAAAAAAAAAAAAAAGTGCCTCTTCTTTAGTATGCATGATTTCTTATTTAGGGTCGATAGTGCAAAAATTTCAAATAATAACTTCTTTGTAATTTTGTTTACTTATCTATCTATGTATCTATCTATCTATCTACCTGAGACAGGGTCTCACTCTATCACCTGGGCAAGAGTGTAGTGGCCTCATCACAGCTCACTGCAACCTCAAACTCCTGGGCTCAAGCAATGCTCCTGCCTCAGCCTCCTGAGTAGCCGGGACTACAGGTGTGCACCATCATGCCCAGCTAATATTTCTATTTTTTTGCAGAAATGGGGTCTGGCTCTTGCTCAGGCTGGTCTAGAACTCCTGGCCTCAAGCAATCCTCCTGCCTCGGCCTCCCAAAGTGCTAGGATTACAGGCATGAGCCACCATGCCCCACCCTAGCTTATTTTTAACCAAAAAAAAAAATCAAAGGCAAATAGATATTTGAGGTATTGCTTAGTTCTTAACTGCAGATGCAAAGCTATTGTTATCAGTATCACTTATTTACCAAACAAGAGAGAGAATGGTCCATTGGAGGTATCAGGGAATCCTTATCAGTTTAGATCATCATTTATTACATATTTGTTTCCCAACCTGCCTCCCAATTCCCAAAAACAAACAAACAAACAAACAAACAAACCTATTAAGGGCTCTATCAAGATTCTAGAAAGTCCATTGACACTAACACCTCCTCTGCCTTGAGTTCAGTGCTTCACATTTATTGAGTTATTTCTAAAGTCTGACATACTGGAACAAAAATATTTTAATTTATTATATAAGGAGTCATTTCATAGCTTCTATTTAAACTCTTATGAACACATAGAATATAGAGATAAATAAAAATAATGTGTACACACCAAAAATATGATCTGCAATACTACTATTATGGAACAAACCTGGTTCTAATTTTGAAAAAACAAACTTCATTCTTGATGAAGTTTTAAGGTATACATATCATACTTTAGTAATTTTAATGTAATCACAGTGACTCAGCTGGTTCCAAATAAGTTGGCGAAAACACTAGTGAAACTCAACCATGACTTCACATGGGTCAATAAGGAAGGAAATGAAATATATGTCAGACCTCTTCCAATAGTCACTAAACCGGTCTAATTTGAAACAAAAGAGTCAAATAGGCTTCCTTAGCACTCCTTTGCCAAAAGGTGTATGTGCATTCAAACTTACTTATATGATTTCCTTTTTTAAAAAACTGAGACAGAGTCTCCATCTGTCATCCAGGCTAGAGTGCAGTGGCTCAATCATAGCTCACTGTAACTTCCAACTACTGGGCTCAAGTGTTCCTTCTGCCCTAGCCTCCCCAGTAGCTGAGACTACAGGCACGCACCACCATGCCTGGTTAATTTTTTCTATTTTTTATAGAGATGAGGAGTCTCACCATGTTGCCCAGGCTGGTCTTGAATTCCTGGCCTCAAGCGATCCTCCTGCCTTGGCCTTCCTAAGTGCTAGGACTACAAGCATGAACCACCACACCAGGCCTTTTTAAAAATCTAAAACAGTATCTAACAATGAAAAATATGAAGATAAGGAGATTAACTAAAATAATATCAATATACATTTAACAGGCTCATAACTGTTGTTTTGAGTTTTGATGTATACTATTATTTCAAATGATTCTAGACGGAATAATTCTGGACTGTTTTCAGTGTCTCCTTCGATTCTGTATTTATGTAATATAAACCTCCTGAAAGTCTCAGCAACACATCCGGTTTAAAACCTGGCATTTTAAAAATATTAATTTGAGGGAATTTGCCATATTGGAACAAAGACTGAAGCACCCAACAAAGTGTCCATTTTCTCTGGCAGAATCACATTTTAAAGATTATCAGAAGTGAATACATTAAATGCTCAAGGAAAATGTTCTCATTCGAGATAACAATATGACTGTTTAAAATGAATACGGAATACGTAATTCTCTTGTAACTTAGAATAAGATGTCCTGAATTGATTGTGTTATATTATAATAGATTCTGTAATGGCGAAACGAAGCTCTCAGCCATATTGGTCTCCGCTTTTCTGAATGAATTAAAAGGCTTCCAACAAGCTTCCTTTCCTGCACAGGAAATCCTGTTGGAGCCCCCCTCTGCAAGTATGCATCATGCTCAGAGCTTTTCAGTTTGTGCATTTTGAAAGACCAACATTAGCTGTATTTCACAGGAGTTCTTCCTTTTTTCCCAGTAGTTTGCAGGATAAACTTTGGTTAGATACCAGGTCGGCATAAATTGAGCTCTGCCTTCCTATCCCAGTGAAGCAGGTGCACCGAGAGTATGAGCCACCTCCACTCTGTGTACCCAAACTCTTCTTTTTCCCAATGTGTGAATTAGAGTCAGCTTCCGGTGAGTGAGTCTTTTGAGCCTTCCTCTTCTCTAATTTCTATATTAATATTCAGAAATACCTTTGAAAAACATCAAGGTAAAAAAAATCTTTCTCCCTCCCCCAAATCCAAATGCTTACCACAATGAAATCCCCAGAAAGAGTTGTATTAGTCACTGTGTTCCCAAATTGAATTGGAGTGTCTGAATAAAGACACATGAAATTGCAATTAAATGAAATCTAATGTAAAAACGTTTTACTAAGTGGAGAAGCACCACAATTTCAATAGGACTGTGGGAAATCATGCTATTTTAAGACATCTGAAATAGCAGGCAAGGTAAATTGAGGTTGTTACCAAAGGAATTCTTGAGAGCATGTTAAAGAGTTATTGCCTAAATAGAAGTCTCGCTGAATTCCTCTTGAAGTTTTTTCACCTCCTGCAATTGACTATGCACAGATTTCACTGATGAAAGCGAAAATATTCCTTTGTTCCAAATAACCAAGTCATTAAAATAATGTAGGAGCAGAAAATGTGAGAGCACAGTTGACATGTCCGAACATTATTCTCATAAGTATTGTTCTAGTTGCTCCGGTTCTCTATGCTCTACCTCTGTGGTCCCCAACCCCGGGGCCGCTGACCGGTACCAGTCTGTGGCCTGTAAGGGGCTGGGCGGTAGAGCTCCGCTACCCCCCACCCAGTCCTTGGAAACATCATCTTCCATGAAACTTAGGGTGGGGGTGGGGAGTTCACAGCAGGAGGTGAGCGGCAGGTGAGAGAGCAAAGCTTCATTTGTATTCATAGCTGCTCCCCATCGCTCCCATCACTGCCTGAGCTCCGTTCCCCACCTCCCGTGGAAAAACTGTCTTCCAGGAAACCGGTCCCTGGTGCCAAAAAGGGTGAGGACCACTGGCTACCCTACATTTGGCTGCACATATCCTTATGCTTGCACATTAGCCTAATTCCCAAACAAAAGCAATCCTCTCAATATTTATTCCTATAGAAACCACATCAAATAGCATATATGTTCTAGCAATAGGTTTCAGGTGATAAGACCTTTTTAAAATCTGACCTTCTCAAAATAGACAACTCAAGGGTTCCATGTGCCTTACAAAAGCATTAGTAACTTAAGGTAATGATTTCTTCCTAAGCATTAACTAAGATTCTATTGATATCTATTGTATAAAGAGAGGTCCACCAAATCAGCCCGCTCTCCCTGCCAGTCTCCAGAACATTGTCACCGATATCGTGTGGTCCCACAAAGATGTGCATCCATGTTCTTTGGGAACAGGTTCTCTGATCAAATAAATTTTGGGAATCAAATCCAGTGTGAAGTATTTTCTAAATGTATTTGGTCACAGAACCAAGGTTTCCCAAATTAATTTGAATACAGAAGCTTCTTTTCAAGCAATTCCAAATTAACAACTCACAAAGAGTTAGCATTCTTGGGAAAACACTGGGGAATGTTACTTTGAAGAAGCATAAAGTGGTGGCCATGGGCCGGCTCCTACCCATGTACATATTCTTTCTCATATATACAGAGTTTCAAATAAAAATTAGGCCAATATCAGGCACTTGGAGATTTAACATAAACATCTAAATTTACTAACATTCCATTCCCACATGGTCACAACTGGCTGAAGCTTAGCAGTGTATTTAGACCACTTAGGGTACACCAGCTCTCCAGTTTGATGGAGTCCTTGCCACACTCTATCACCTCTTACCCAGTCTGCTTTATGCCTGGGTACCACCTGTCTACTTCTCCTAGGCATTTATTTGCCTTGGAGACCCTGTGCAGAGGATAGGGGAACATGGAGGAAGAACAACATGGCTGCTCCCTTGAGTTAATCACTAGAGATACAGTGAGAAAGCCTACCTCTAGTAAACCTCAAAACTTTTGATGTCACACTGAGACAGAATAGGAACAGGACTCGGGCCTCTGACCAAATGAGAAAACATGGGGCAGAATAACCTTGTGAGTAATGCTTTTCAGGGCCACTGGGACAAGATACTGACACAAGCCGACAAGGCACCTGGTTGCAAAAGAACCACATCTATCCGGATCCAACCACCTCAAGCCAGAAAAGACCCCCTCCCCACTGACCTTACCCTGCCTTTTCCCTCATTATAATCTCATTTTAATGCTAAAAATCACACCCAGGGGTGGAGATTTAACATGCTAATGAAACATATGAGGCATGAAGAAACATGTAATAGAACTGGCAGGTAC
Organism: Avahi laniger; assembly: GCA_963575035.1. Taxonomy (NCBI): domain Eukaryota; kingdom Metazoa; phylum Chordata; class Mammalia; order Primates; family Indriidae; genus Avahi; species Avahi laniger. Next base: position 33,951 of record CAUYSK010065385.1, read on the forward strand.
AAGAAAATCTCCACCTCTACATGCTACACAGCACCCTTTTCCCACCTTAGTCTCTTTAAAACTCTCCCTGAACTCCCCTTGGGGAGCCAGCCTGAGGGCTTTTCCTTTGTGCTGCCTCCCTTACGTTTGAACACCAGTCCCATTAAAGCCTTTCCTGTCACTCTTGTTAATTTCCATTACGTAGTGAGCCCAAGGGACCGCACCAGTAACAAACAACACCTTCTCTCCATCAGTGCTCAAGATCTGCGCTGGACTTTACACTCCTACCAGATCACTCACTGAATTATCAATATGCCGTCATCCTCTTACGATTAACAACAAGAACAATTTACAGAGCACTAAGTTCTAGGCACTGGACTAAGCACATGGGTAATAGGTCATCTAACTCCCACAGCAACTCTACGGTATATATCCTTCTATATTTACACCCCCACTCCCAATTTATGGATAAAAAAACAAGGTTAGACTTGCCAAGACCACACTATGAGTGTTGTAGCAGAGCAGTCAGAGCAAGCTGTCACGAAAGCCCACAGTCCTAACCAAGTCTTATGAGAAAACTGGACCGAGTGAGGAGCGAACCTGAGCAGGGAGTTTGGGGGAAGGCATGTCTCACCTTATGACATGCCAATGAATAAAGGCACACCTGCAGCTGCAGGGTGCAGAACTCTTCCACAGGGCAAATGAATTTCCCATGAAGCAAAGAGGCAAAGATCTTCAGGTGGAAATATTTTTTAGTTGTTAACCAAGTTAACAACAACTCCAACTTTTACCTGTGTCTGTTTGAGCACTTTGGGTAGAATGTGAAGCATTTCACAGACATTGTAGGAGACGTAACCTCATTTTACCCAAAGGAAACCAGATGATTCTAGGTTGAAGAACCTGCCTGAAACCTTACAGCTTATATAACAAGGTGAGCAGTGAATGTGGAGTTCAAATTCAGGTCTCTGAATTCCAGATCTAGACTTGCCATAAGTGACTCCACCACGCATAGGGACGTTCAGAACAGCAGCGCTGTCTACTAGATCTTTCTATCACGATGGTAATGTTCTATATTTGCTCTGCTGAATATATATCCAAATTTGGTTGTATGGCTGAGGAACTAAACTTTTAATAACATTTATTTTAAAATAATTTTAATTCTAATTTAAATAGACAATGTGGCGAGTCACTGCTGTAGCGCACTGCACAGGCAGGGCTAAGAATTCCATAAACCTTTTCAACCACATTTTCTACACATGTACCAAGAAATAAATTTTCCGTGAAGGTTTGATAATTCCCATATGGGATAAGCTATGGATCAGAAGGAGCCAAAGAAAGCTTTAGTCTTGATTTGAACACTAAGTTTTATATTAAGCTACCAAGCCGTATCTTGAAAAACAGCACAGTGTCTTGAACACAGAAAGTGCTCAACAAATGTTTACTTCAGTAAACCAATGATGGCTTTGTTTCTTAACATGCAGAAGAACTTTACAACTCAAATATAACTATAGTAACAAAGTTCTAATAAAAAGTGGATATTAAAATGCATTGATATGTTCAGATCTAATAAAAGTGAAGTGTAGCAGACTTAGTTGTACAGGGATTTGTCCAAGGTCACTTATAAGGGACTTTGGGCAAGTCCCCTGGCATCGCTAGTTTCATTTTTCTTTTCCGTAGAATGAAGGGATTGGACCACTGATTCCCAGCCATTTTCAGCTATCAAAGTCTAGCTGTCAGGCATGTCACAGGCACTCAGTAAACCTTTTCTACTTGATAACTGCAGCTGAGCACAGCTTAAAAAGATAAAATCAGATCCAGAAACTTATTTTATTCTTTTCACTGAAACTCTTGCCACCTTGCAAAATTATTAAAACAGAAAAGTACATTCCAGTTTCTTCTTAGCCAGGATAGCCCCCATAGCCTACATGTAATGACTACTAAGCCCTACGTCTGCAAGGCCTGGTTTTCTTGAAATAATGGATGCAGCACAGGTCTTCTCGGATCTTCAATTTTCTTATTCATTTGCTTCAGCTTGAAATAAAAGCCTCCCCCATTTAAGCCCCCAATGACACCCTGTTTTTAGTTGACATATACAACATGTATTTTCCAATAAACTAAACAATGTCTGATTGGGGAGTGGGCTGAAAAAACAGCATAACCATCGTCAAAATAACTATAGCAGCAAAAACTTAAATTCACTTTGCAATGGCTTAGACTATGCAGCATAGAACTCCAAAGATCCTAATTTTGTACTTAGATTTACTGTGTTGCTCTTCTTCTAAATACCTACATAACTGAACAGCCCAGCTCAATCTCAGATGGCATGCAATCAAGGAAAATAATGGGACACAGCAAACAACTTCAAAGTCTTGGTACTACTTAGGTTAATAATATATAATTGCTACAATCTTTTTTAGCACAGTACTTCTAATTAAATACGCTAAAGTCTCTACCTACCACCTTATTTTCAACTACAGGCAGCCATTTTGCATTGAATCGAGGCTTCGTGTTGTGTCCTTTTTCAAAAAAGTCTGCCTCCCCTCAGTAACAGCTCCTGTAACACTGGCTTAGAACAGAGACACAGGTGCTCTCTAAGCCCAGCTTCAGAGACAGGATTCAAAGACAGAGCAAGCTACAGCTTGGAAGGGCTACATGCAGTGCTTATCATGGTTTTGCAAATGAGATGCTGTAAATGTTCCATATCGTATCCCTGTAAAAGGCAGAGAACATAGGAAAGAGTGAGCTAGAAATCCCCACTATACAAGCATCTCAAAAACATTCCTTTCCTAACACTAAAAGGTATCGAGAAAAGTGAGAGATGAACATTTTGATTCAATAATATCATGACTTAAAAAGCACTTGTCTAGAATATCTTTTAATGATTTTCATAATGAAATTGGTTAACAGAGATTCAGTGTGAACAAGGAGTCAGTGTTACGTATTTTATGACATTTCGTTATTTTGGGGAGCTGTTTTTCGCTAGCCCTATCTGAGGTTAAACTATAGTATTTAGAGATATGGCAGTAACCGAGAAAAACTAAAAACACAACATTTAAAAACGGTTGATTCTGTCCTTCAAGACTGGAGGTAAGGAAGGAGGAAATGATTACTTTTTATTATAAGCCTGTCTACCTATTTTATTCTTAAATTATATGCATATTGCTTTGATAAGTTGTTTTAAAAGTTACATGAGAGTTTGGTTAGAGTCTCTACAGCAGAATTTCTGAAAGGAATGTTTTTTCCTACAACCTTTACAGCTATAGCATACTTTTTTTTTTTTCTGAGGGAGGCACATATTTACCTCCTTCGCCAATATTTGTTTTCTGAATAGACTACCATGTTTCAAATGTTAACAACTCATCAACAGTTTCGATCGGTTCAACAAAGCGTTCCCTCCGCATCAGCTCTGCTCTACCTGAAGAGATTTACTAGGTGCTAGGGATCCAGTGAGATCCAGACCGTGAGGAAACCCCACCCAGCAGGAAACCAATAAGCCCGAGTAAGCGAAATATGGACCAGACACCGAAGCGGCTCAGAGGAGGGAGTGATCAGCTTTGGTGCACGTCAAAAATAACTTCAAGGGAAACGGGTGAACTCATGACCACACGGTGTGGAGAGGGCAGGAAAGAAGAGTGAGGAGGCAAGAGATCGGGTAGGTCCATCTCTTGCAGGATAGCTGTGCTGGGCGCCGCGCGCAAGAAAGCTGGAAGGACAGGCAGCGAGTAACAGAGCACTGCTCTAGTCAGCAGGGGAGGAGCGTCCTGGACAGCAAGAACTCAGGTGTGGAGGTGACGTCCACCGGACTTGGCAGTGAAGAGTCTGCGAGGCAGGTGTCAGAGGCCTCCGTGAGGCCTGGGAGCGCACACAGCTTCCTGTAGAGAAGGCTACAGGAGATGTGTTCTCCTTTGGGCAGGGGGAAAACGAAGGTAGAAAGAAAGTTTTGAAGGAACAGTCTGTGAACAGGTCAAGAGGCTGGGGCATTTAACTTACAGCATAACCACTTCTCCACAGAGCCCAGTGGAAAAGGACAGGAAGGGGACCAGGCAGACAGCAGGTGGGGAGCAGGGTGTTGTGCCTTTAGGCCGAGGATGAAACTGCCTGCTTCATGGGCCATGCTGGACCCCTGTGAAGGACTTTCGTTTCACAGGGATGGGTCTCAGGCAGGCCTGCTGGGGGAGCTCGGTTGGTGCAACTCAGGCCAGGCCTGCTCTCCCAGTCACCCTCATCCTACATGCAGCTGGCCACGAGAGGGGGGAGAAGGGAGTGAGCGCTGGGGGCAGAGGCCACACCCCCAGATTCACCTTGCACGGCTCACACAATATATTCTTCTAAATAGCTTCCATTTCAGCGGTTGGCAGCTTTTCTAGCTTCCCACAATTGAAAACCGCAACCTTCATAATTAATGTGGATTTTTTTTTCTGCTATGGAACCAAAACTCAAACGTCTGCTAGTGGCTATGGCAGCCACTTGCATAAAGGAAGGAAAAATAGACACCTTAAAGAGAAACATCCATTCATATTTTCCACCCACCTACATTCGCCCTAGCACCTTTCTCTTTGCTGCCTCTTGGCTGTCCTCTCTGTCAACATTTGTTTCTAAGGCATAAGCATGATTCTTTCAAAAACAAATGGTTTCACTCTTTTCTGGTAAAAACAGCCCTGGCTTCTTGGGGTTGGGTAGGAGAAGGGTGATCTAAGATTAATGTTGAGTTATTCGTCCCTTCCTCCGGGCTAGGTATCAGGGCCTGGAGTACACCAGAAGTACCTGCGAAGTTGAGAAGTGTGAATTATCAGTGTGCACCTGCAGCCATCTAAAAGAGATGGGAGAGGAACTCCCAGCCAGTTAGTAAGAAACATCATGTCATGGAAAACACAGATAAAGCAAATGCATGATTAGCCCACAGTAAATAAATACTGAATAACTGGCAGACATTCTTATACTTTTTATTTCTGTCACCTGTAACTAAGAACTGTAGTATTACCACATTTGTTCATTCAACAAATAGGTATTCCATACCTACTCCGTGCCAGGCACGAGTTAGATACTTGACTGAATGCAACCATTTGGTATGATACAAATGTGACATGCACTACGTTTCAAGGTTCTTTATAGGGAAAAGCCAGGCTGGTTATTAGCTGCACTCTTGCCCATCCTACGCACTCACTCCCAATTAACAAAGATTTAAAAAAAAAAAAGTCCTCTAAGGCCATTGATATTCTCTCTGTAGCAGAAGCTCTATTGCATTGCACTGCATTCCATCGTTTCTACACAACAAATCTCTCAAAAGTTGTATGGCATTACCTTTTTTAGCGGCAGCTGCAGCTGCTCCCGTGACTCATTACTTAGACTGAGCAATTCACAGGAGACAGGACGCTGCTTTCAAATCTGCTAGTAGAGGGCTGGGGAGGGGATCAGGAGACCGGGTCAGGCCAGAACTGCCAGGACTCCTCTTCTCTCCCGCTCCCCGTGCAGGATCCAGAAAGGAGCTAAGGCTCTCCTCTAGGCATGGCCTGCTGAGTCAACGGTGTCACGTATGAAACTTCAGGCATGGCAAAGGTGGTTTGTCCCTCTATCACCCACTTACTGCTTTGTTCTTCCATGAATACATGTAGCACACTAAGCCCCCACTCTGTGCCTGGCTCTGCCCTGGGCTCTGGGGTAACGGAGTGAGGAGGTCACAGAATGGAGGTTGTCCCCATGTACACTTTGAGGGGAAGGGCTTTCCAGGCAGAGGTAACAGCATGTACAGAGGATGAGGTGTAGCCTCAAGGGCTATAGAAAACAAGGTTTAAGATGTGGAAAGAGGAGCCATAGGTAGGTTAGGGGTGTGAGTTTTTCCTGGACCAGGCCTGCACCCCCATTGATCCTCTCCACTCACGGTTCATCCTGGCTGCCAGGGGCAAGCTTAGTGTGAGGCAGACCTCTGCCCAGTATTCACCATGTGCTGTGGCCTAGCTGCAGGAGGCTTTTTGGCAGCTTGGCATAGTATAGAGGGACTTTGTCCTGCCATGAACTGCACTTTTAGCCAACCTGGGAGACAAATTGTTGTGTGGCAGAACTACCTATTGATATGGGCCCAAGTCTTACCCTTGAATATTAATGGCAGGTGGTGGTGTCTGCTGGGATAGTTGGTGTGTTAACAATCCCCTTAGTTTAAGCAGAATTTTTTAGCTGGGCAGGGGAAGCTCTTCTACACAGAGAGAAGAGAAACTTGCCATTAAGAGTTCAGCACTAATTCAAGTAAATGTAAAGTTCTTGTCAAATTTTACCCTATGATGGAAGAAGATGGAAGTCCAGAATGCCAGATGCCTTGGACATGTCCAACCCTGCGATCTGGTCCATCTCATGCTTTAATAACAAACCAATTTGCAAAGAAAAACCGCGTTGTTCAGATAAAGACAAGCTGATGTCTGATAACTGCAAGAAAGAGCTCATCTGTATAAGTAGAAACTAAATCTATAAAGACACAAGTGGAGAAAGTACAATAAGCTTAATGGTATTAAGGGGGAAAAAAACAACAACTCAGGATCTCCGTGCAGAACTCTAGAGTCTCTACGGAAAGTCAGACAAAGACTCTGGAGGAAACTGTGAAAGGCTAAAGACCTGGCAGTTCCCCCTGGAGAAGAGAACACTGGTGATAATTTGGAAACAGGAGCTGGACACCATGTTGACCACCACGCAAGGGAAGCCAGGAGGAAGCCAACTGATGCTGCAAAGTTGAGTGGGCATCTCAACGCCAAGAAGAGAGAGAAAAATCAATTCTGTACCAACATTTCTAAAGAGGACATAAAAGCTGACCTGAGAGATCATCTTAAAAGTCTTTAGATTGAGGGAGCTTCAAGTGAAAATGCAGTTTAAAATCTTCAGGAGAGGGGACACGCAATGACGGATCTTTGTCACAAAGAAACGGAGCCGCACAGGATATTACCTGTCAAGGCAGATCATGACTTGCAGCAAGAGAAGGAAATTTCTGAAGCAAAGGACAAGATGAGCCATGAGGATAAGGAGCTGGAAACCTTAAAAAGCAGTTTAAAGACCTTGAAGAAAGTCTGGAAAGAATCATTTCTTCTTGTCAAAGTAGATTCTGTTTCTTGAACTAAAGCTCATGATCACTGGGGGAGAGTATGGGAGCCTGGACAAAACCTTCTCATCTAAAGACAGGAGGCTGCAGACCTGAGACAATTCAAATGGCCATTAAACTCAAGCTTCTAGGAGCAGGTCTGATGCATTTGATAATCCAAGTGGTCCAGCAGACAGTGAGCATTTGCTCCCCAATCCCCGGGCACTGGGTCGCTTCTGAGCTGGGAGGGTCTCACACCCTTCCCCTCACTCTCTTCTTGTCTGACGAGCTTTCCCTTCCTCCTCCATTGCCAAATCCAGTGTTTCCAGTAGATCCAAATGGAGAATTTATGGTAAGAGGATTTCTTCTTCCCTCTCCTTCAGAAAGTGTGGATAACTGCAGTCCCCCACCACCCATCCTCTGACCGCTGCTTGAGCTGGCCTGTCACCAAGGGGTTCTCGTCCTTATTCCTCATGAGCTGGATGTCCTGGAAATGAGCTACCATCTGGAGTCATTGAGCCCCCACACACGACCCCACTGGTCAGGATCCTTAGAGTCTTCCAGAAGATCACTTTGCTTTTTACTGTTTCTTCTAAAGTATTTATATTTAGTAAAAACACAAAACAAAACTCTTTTAAATAAGTGCTTTTACTTTTGCTCCAATTGCAACTTAATATAAATTTTAGACAGATTTTATTGATGACATCATTTAAATTACTCTCATTGTATTATATAATACAGAGAATATAAGCAGCAAATTTTAATCTGATAAGCCATCCCCTAAGCAATATATAACAAAATCGGGATATTTTGAAATAGCAAAATGCTTTTCTTCCTGCCAATGGTTCTATGAAGCACAATGGCAGGAGAAAAGTGAGAGTTCCCTGTTGGTTTCCATAAATCGTAGTTGATTTTTAAAAATCTGCTCAAGTAAGAACAGTGGTTACCAGAGACTGAAGTAGGGAGGGGAGAAGGGAAGATGGGGAGAGGCTGGTCAATGTGTACAAAGTTACAATTAGGTAGGAGGAATACATTCTGGTGTTCTATTGTACAGTAGGGTGATTATGGTTAACAGCAAAATAGTGTATATTATAAAATAGCTAGAAGAGAGGCTTCTGAATGTTCTCCTCACAAAGAAATGATAAATGCAATGAGGGGACGGATACACTAACTACCCTGGTTAGATCATTATAAAACACAGATATGTATCGAAACATCAAATTGTATCCCATAAAGATGTATAATTACAACGTGTTAAATAAAGTTTTTAAAAATCTACTCAAATAATGCAGGAATCGAAACTAACAATGATATTCAACTACGACATGTAAAAATCTCAGTGACTAATGCGCTCCATACTTCTTACTTTTTGCATTCAAAAGGATCTCCCTTTAAAGGAAATGTCAAAATGGAGGTATGTCTCGTGGAGTGATGCGAAAGCCCTGGGTAGGGCTGCCAGCCAGAAGGCAGATTCCAGTACCAAGGCATTTTTACATGTTCAACAATTTTGGATATGCAAAATATCACCCACTTTTAGTCAGAATATTTATTTAAAAAAACTTTTGATTTAGGAGGAAGTTTGGTCATCAGAACAAGAACATTTGCTATGTGCTATGTGTCAGAATCTACCATATGGGACTCTTTGAACAAAGAAAAAACAGATTATTTTCTTCTTTTCACTTTCTGGTGAAAAGACGTACCTACATAAATTACCTTTGCTATTGTAAAAATGTGTTCGGTTTCAAGAGAAACTTTGGGCATAGTCTGGGATGGGCCAAGGGCAGGCCCATCTGTAACCTGGAAACAGTTTTGCCATTTCCCAAAGCCAGGCGGGTTCAATCACACCACCATTTGCCCCTGAGTCGTTCATTCTGCTTTCAAAACTTCATGAAAATGAATACATTCAGGGTTAAATGAGAAAGGTCCCTGTTGGCCTGACCCTAAGCGGGAACAATGAGAGTTGGCAGGTGGGGGCCTGCAGGGCCTGCTAGGCAGATGTGAGCTTGGCAGGCTGTCATTGCTGACTGTGAAGGGGAAATCTGCAATCACATGATGAACCAGATCTGCTCCTTTCCTGAGCTGTAACTGGATACTCCACACATGCTTCAGGAACCAGGATGATCTCTGGGGATTCCCTCAACTGATCACAAAAGAAGTCTGTGCTGCTGAATTCTCACTGGCCTTGAAAAGTTCGTTTATGAAATGTCTGTGAAATGTCGCAGACTGAGAGTTTCAAGATAATTGTGCTTGGATCTGTGTCGCTAATTAATATCTGGGTACCTAAACATAAAACCAAGAGACTCTGTTTGTTTTTATCCACCTAGGAAGTTAGTTAATTTACAAAGCAGTGACCTGATTTTAATTAGCATTTTGTAAATAAATTCAATAAATTTGCTATAATAAGACATACTTAGATTTAATATGACTTTTTAATGTCTTACCATTCTGGGTGATTAGCATAAATAACTTGTTTGGTCTTTTAAAATGTTTAATTATAAAAATCTTATAGCAACATTATAAACATTAGAAAGTGTAGGGAATAAAAGAGCCACCCTTAATCCCAACACTATAATATAGCTATTGTTTATTCATCTTAAAATGTATATGTTTCCCTAACTATATTCATGCTGTATGTACAACTCTATACTTTATTTTGTCATTTATTTTCTATATTGCTAGTTTTCATAATGTATTCCTAATATTGTATTCCATTGAATTAGAACTTTAATATAGTTTATTATTATTTTACTAGGGTTTTAGTAATTTATTTTAACAAACTGTAAATCACCTCTCAATTTTAAGTGTTTAAAAGTTAAAACTCACTTTTATTTTAAGAAGGATTTTCCAGAGGAATAAATTAATGTATAAAAATAGTTAAGAAGGGCAGAAATATGTTAAATTAGAACTATTCACATATAGTTTTCAAATACAACAGTTATTGGTGCTCTAAAGGGTGTCATTTCTTTCCAACAGTGTTACTACACTGACAAAAAAATCTATATACATCAAAGTGATGATAAAGAGTACTTAAAAAAATATTGGCATCACTAAGTGCTTGACATGAATTTTCATATTTAATCTTCACAATAACCTATGCCTCAGTACTATTATTACATCCATTTTACAGATAAGAAAAGTGAGGCTCAAAGAGGGTGTGTAACTTGAATGAAGTCTTAGAGCTGGGATGGGAATCCAGCCATCCTGATGCAAAGTCAGCATTTAGTCAATATGCAATAGACTTTACTGGTCCCCAAAACAATGCGCGACCACCAAAAACCTAAACCATTACTACAAACCATTATTTTTAATAAGATCTTTTTCCTTGCAAATGATTGTTATCATGCAAATGAAATTCTGATACCCTTTTCTATGCCCATGATACAGTGACATTATTCTGTAAACGTGCCATAAAATATCCATAAATGGTTTACTGTAATGCATCAATGATCTGTAATATCTCATGCAAGCACTTTGATATATTCCAGCCCAGTCATATGTTCGCACCTCATTGTGTCTACTCCAGAAAATTACTATCTATAATCTCAAGAGCTCAATGCCACTGAATTTCAACTAAGGTAAGGTATGGCACTGACAGTTTCCAGAAAGTCAGTGTGACAGCTTTGATGGTGGTAGCACCCTTGTTGGCCGCTTTCCTATAACACTATTATACAATTGGCAACAAAAAAATGAGGGATGATAAAAATAGTTGACTTCCCCAAATACACGGCACATGTTCTTTTGGGTTATAGGCACTGAAAAATGCCGACAGCATCTCTACATTAACCCCCTTCTCTGTCTCCCTCCCCATTCTTGATCTAGTCATATTTTTGAGAGGGACCCTAGCAAAGTGAAGAGTATGCAGATAAAGAATGGCAGGCTGGTGAGAGGCCTGGGAAGCATCACTCGCTTGTTCATCCACACATTGATACATTTTCAAGGTGCATCTAGGGTGTGCAAGGAGCCAGAGGGCCAAAAAGAGAAAAAATAGTTTGTATGGCAAAGCCCACAGCTCAGTGGAGGAATTGGACAAAATAATAGCTGCTGTGGTTTGGATATGGTTTGTTTGGCCCCACCAAGGTTCTTGGTGAAATGTGACCCTCAGTTTTGGAGGTGGGGCCTGGTGGGAGCATTTGGGTCACAAACCAAGCTGTCCTAGTGGAGAGAATGAGTTCTCACTCCATTAGTTTCCTTAAAAACTACTGCCCTCCCCTCTCTCTTGCCTCCTCTTTCTGTGTGATTTGCATAGGTCAGCTCCCCTTTTCCTTCACCACGAGTGAAAGCTTCCTGAGGGCCTCACCAGAAGCACTTGCCAGTGCCATGCTTCTTGTAGTCCACAGAACTGTGAGCCAAACAAACCTCTTTTCTTTATAAATCACCCAGCCTCAAGTATTCCTTTATAGCAACACAAATGGACTAATACAATGACAATAAAATACATGGATTAATAGAGGTAATGGGAGGTGCTGCCAGAACAGAGGATGGAGGGGAAACTGAGGACCTAAGATTCCTAATCTCATGCCCTATGAGGTCTGGGCTCTTGGAGTCAGCGATGGAGCCCCTGTGGATGGAGGTACTCCACTTGAGGGCCATCTTGGTCTGGAGCAAACCATCAGGATTTATTTCCTCTATGAGAGCTCCAGCTACCTCGAACCAAACAATCTTGCATTGGGGGGTGGGTGGGCATGTGTTGAACATGGATCTGAAGAAGTAAATAATTTTCACTTACAGTTGGTAACTACTTTTAAAGAAGAAAGGACAAACTGATTTGTCTGTTTAGTGACTAATTCTACTCAAGCATGACTGACATAAGTGTTTTTAATGAATTCCCATGAACTTGCTTCCCCCCTAAGCCAATGCTCCTACTAGTGTGGCCCAGGGACCAGTACCCATCTGCCACCTGTTCATTACTAGTCCCCAAAGAAATAAGCAGAGAAACTGAGAATAAGCATTTAGAAACTTTATGGGTTTGGAGGAGCCAAGATGGCGGATGAGAAAAGCCGCCAGTCAGAGTGTCTCTGCAAAAAAGACAAATTTTAGAAGAAAGAGAAACTTTATGGGTTTATTATCACATTTTAAAAGAATAGGGGCTTTGTATGTGTTTCATGTGTATTTATTTCATTTTGTAATAATTCCTTGTATTGTATTTTATTAATATAAAAGCAGCAGTTCATGACAGATTAGAAAAAAAAATAGGCCTTCACCACAGATA
>CAUYSK010065387.1:0-28869 GCA_963575035.1 Avahi laniger
AAAAAGATGTTATTTGCCTTTTCCACTGTGTCAACATTTGCATGGATGATGCAAAAGCAACTGTGGGTACAACTGCTGGAGCCTGAGCATGGGTCAAAGCAAGTTCTAGAGGCCACTAAGTTCTTCACCAGTGTGGTGTCCTGACAGCAAATAAGCCATTTTCACTTAGAACATATTTAATGAAGTAGCATAATTATTAATTTAATTAAATCTAGACCCCTGAATACAAGACTTTTATTTTTTTTAGAGATAGGGTCTCGCTCTGTTGCCTAAACTGCAGAGTAGTCACTCAATCATAGCTCACTGTAACCTCGAACTCCTGAGCTCAAGCGATCCTTCCATCTCAGCCTCCCAAACACCTGGGACTACAGGTGCATGCCACCACACCTAGCTAATTATTTTTATTTATTTTTTGTAGAGATGAGGTCTCCATATGTTGCCCAGGCTGGTCTTGAACTCCTGGCCTCAAGTGATCCTCCCACTTCGGCCTCCCAAAGTGCTGGGATTGCAGGTGTCCCCAGCCAAGACGTTTTAACATTCCACATGACCAAGTGAGAAATCCACAGAAAGCATTTCTGCTTTTGCCATGGAACACCAGTGGTACTCTTAGGACTGACAAACTACAGAATTTCAGACTTAGGTATTTGGCAGATATTTTCTTAAAAAGGAATAAAGTAAGCTTATCACCTCAAGGAAAACAACCTCACATCATTTGTTGCCAATGATAAAAATAGTTTTCAAAAATTTTTTCAAAAAAAAATTTCAAAGTTTCGAGCAAAAATTAAAATTTTGAAAATCTTGTCTTGTCCACCACAAATTTGACAGCTTCCCTGTAACACTTAAAGGCCTTTCTCATGAAGTCAGTAGTGATATTAACAAATTAATTTAAGGAATACCCCAAATGTGGATTTTCTTTTAATACTATATAATCAAAGCGTCACTGTTTAGAAAATCTGTAAAATTCAGTGAACCACTGTTTTCCAAATGCCTAATGTGTGATGTTACAAAATCACACTTGGGTAAAAGATCCATTCAAAGTACAAGGTACACCAGTAGGTTTTAGTGTAACAGAGTATGAAAAGTTTATGGATATGGTTTCAGATTCCACATTGCAATTATACTTTAAGAAATTACTACTTGTTGGCCATGTTCGATGGCTCATGCCTGTAATCCTCCCGTAATTTAGCACTTTGGGAGGCCAAGGAGGGAGGATTGGTTGAGGCTAGGAGTTCAAGACTAGCCTGAGCAAGAGCAAGACCCTGTCTCTACAAAAAATAGGAAAATTAGCCAGGTGTGGTGGTAGTCCCAGCCACCTGGGAGGCTGAGGCAGGAAGATCGATTAAGCCCAGGAGTTTGAGGCTGTTGTGAGATATGACAACACCACAGCACTCTAGGCAAGGTAACAGAGAGAGACTCTGTATAAAAAAACGAAAAAAAAAAAAAAAGATGACCACTTGAGTGTTTTGGTGTAGTATCAGAAAAATATGCACAAATATCAGAAAAGACTGTTAAAATATCCTCCCCCTTTCTAACAAATATCTGTGTGAGGCTAGGTTTTCTCTATATATTTTAAAACAACATATTGAATGCAAAAACACATATGAGAATCAATTGTCTTCTTTTCAGCCAGATATTAAAGAACTTTGCAAAAAGTAAAACAATATTTTTCTTCTCATTAATTTTTGAAAATAGTTATTTTGTGAAATTTTCATAAAAATCAATATAACCCATAGAAACAGAAAAGCTTTTGGGAATCCAACAATTTTTCGAGTACAGAAGGGTCCCGAGACCAAAAAGTTTGAAAGTAACGGCATATAGTAACGAAATACTTGGCAGTTTGGTGACTTTTCTGGCGTGGAGGGGAAGTGAAAGTGAGGAGCAGAGTGAGGTGGAAATGACATTTTCTCCGAGAGCATAAACAGTCACTCTGCCTCCTAGGGGTGAGCCCCACAGAGAGAGATGTGGTAAGGGATGCCCACAGCCGTGGGAAGATGTTGAGAAATTTAAAACATTGTATTTATATTAAAATAATCACAGTTACATTAATGAGTAGGAGACAAATTTAAATGAAAAACTGTAAGCTGAACTAAAAGATTTCGGATCAACTGGCAGCAATGCCTGAGCCGTCTTCCGAAGGTAAAAGCCCTCCTTGTGCGTTCAGCAGGCGCCCCGGGCTGAAGAGGAGAAACTGAGAGGAAACGGAGCTGTGTGAACCCTAGTTGCCCACAAGGGGGCGCCACAAGCAAAGAGAAGCTGCCTTCACCTTTCAGCAAGATCAACCCGGCGGAACGTTTTAGGAAGGGAGGGACCTTAGTCTGGGACTAGAACTGGGCTGACGACATCTGACTTTTCTCGGAAACAGTTTAAAAAAGGACGGATACCAAGTCTCACTCCAGATTATTCTGATGTGAGAAGCTCGGGAGGCTCTATTTTGGAAAATGTTCCCTCGGCGAACCCTGATGTGCAGTGAGGTGTGGGAATCATAGCTGCTGGGGCCCATCCGGAACCTTCTCCAGGCCTCTGCGGGGAACCTGTCCTGAGAAACCACCACTCTTGTTAGCGAGGAACTACCGGAAGCTAGCCCTTGCCGACGTCCTCACGTATGACTGTCACGATGGCCAAGAACCAGCTCCTCCCACCCTGTCTCGAAGGTAAGAGAACGAGGCTGCCCCGAACGCGGCTCGGCGCCAGAGCCCGGACTAGGATCCATCCCGGCTCCTAGCCACCACACTTCTTCGGCCCTTGGTGTCTTCACCTGAAAAGTGGGATAACAACGGTGTCCACTCCTCGGGAGCTCTCGTGGCCGTCGTACCTGGTACGTGGCGTGTGCACGGGAGCCAGCGCCTGCTCGGCAGGGCCCGGGGACTTACTGATCTCTGTTGGGGGCTTTCCTGAGCTGGTCGGCCGTCACCCTCCATGAGAAGTTGAAAAACCGCATGGCATTCTCAAAGTAGAGGTCCGGGACTGCAGTGTACTGCAAAAGAGGAAACAGAGTCACAGGACCAGAGCGTGCACGGGCTGGGGGCGAATCCTAAGGCTGAGGAAGCCCAGAGCTGTGGAGGTTCAGGGAGACTCAGGGCTGCCCGTGTGGGCTCTGCCCGTGGCCTTCATCCTGCAGGGGCCTGATACCAGCGCTCCCCGTCAAGGACACGCCAAGAGCTCCACCCAGGGGTGTCAGACGGTGTCACAGTGCTGCAGGACGATCCTGCAGCAGCACCTGGGTCTGAGGCAAAAATATTTCCCGTGCTGTCCGGCAGAATGTTCCATGGTGACGTGTTCCATGGTGTTCTGTGCCTGCGCCGTTCATGTGGCAGACACCAGCCACAGGTGGCTACTGGTGAGTGTGGCTTTTAAATTTAATTTTAATTAATTTAAGTTTTAATTAATTAAATAGCCACCCGTGGCTTGTAGCTGCCATACCGAACAGCTCAGATCTAGTGAATGAAGCTGGAACCCATCTCGGAAACGTCAGGGGACAAGTATTATTGCACAGCTCCCCGCCGCTCAGCCCAGCCTTTCTGCTCCTGGCAGGTGCAAATGCTCCCTTAGGTCCACACCAGAGCCTTCTGGCTTACATCAGGGCTCTGGTACAATGGCGGATCCTCAGGTGGGACACCGTCCTGTGGGCTCTGCCTGCTGCCTTCAGGGTCCCAGATTTTGCATCGTGACACTTTGGAGCATCTTCCATGACTCTCAAGGAAGAAGGCTGCAGAGTGAGCCTCGTGCTCTCAGAAGCAATTTTAATATTCTTAGGTTTTAAATAGAACCATGATGAGAGGTTATTATAATTTTTAATATGTCTACACACACAAATTTTAATCATGAGAAGATATTATCCAAGGCAGAAGCACAATCCACTTAACGGAGTGCGTGACTTGCCCAAAGTTCTAACAGCAGCGAAATATCAGCTAACCCTGCTGCCTAAATTAAGCTTAAAAATACATGTGGGATTTATGCTTCCTCTTTCATTTCAAGGTCAAAAATCAGAAGTCCCGGCTGGGCGCGGTGGCTCACGCCTATAATCCTAGCACTCTGGGAGGCCGAAGCGGGAGGATCTCTTGAGCTCAGGAGTTCGACACCAACCTGAGCAAGATGGAGACCCTGTCTCTACTAAAAATAGAAAAATTAGCCAGGTGTGGTGGTGTATGCCTGTATTCCCAGCTACTCTGGAGGCTGAGGCAGAAGGATCACTCGGGCCAAGGAGTTTAAGGTTGCTGTGAGCTAGGCTAGGCCGACGTCACTGCACTCTAGCCCAGGCAACAGAGTGAGACTCTGTTGTAAAAAACAAAACAAAACAAAATAAAACACACACGCACAAAACGAACCACCGGAGGGCCAAGTCTCTCTGGAGGAGTGGGAGGGCCCTGGGGAGAGGCGGTAACTCTGGAAGCAGGACCAGGGAGGGTGGACACGGTTTGAGGGGCTCCATGTTATGCTCCACCCCGTGATGTCTCGGGGCCACTGATCCTGTCTGCACCCTCTAGGATGTGTTTTCCCGTTATTTCCCACACACTAAATGGAGCTGACCATTCCCGCATGAGCGGGCATCCAGCTGTGTTCTGGTAGTGACTGCGGGGCACTGCCTGGTGGTGGCTCCAGGGAGCCAGGGCCTCCAGCTGACCCAGAAGCAGGCAACAGCCCCAGCCCCACCCCCACCCCAAGCCCCATAATCTCCTGATGTTCGGACCGCCACGCCTCCCCAGCACCCAATCTGGCCCCAGCCACGTCTTGGCCCCTTCCCAAAGGAGTGTTTGGGAACACAAGGGTGCAGGGTGGCCGCCACTCACATCGTTGAACACTTTGTCCAGCTCCTTGGGGTCCATGATGAAGTTGGGGTAGCCTATCATGTTGTAGATGGCGTCCGCCTGAACAGGAGAGACAGAGGACGTGAGCGCCGGCAACTCCGGCCAGGCTGGCCCCAGCCCTGTGGGCGCCGGGTGCAGGGTCTGGGCCACGGGGAAACAGGGCCGGGCTGCTCCTGCCGAAGGGCTTCCACATCTCTTTGTGGAAAGACTCCCCCCTTGGCAAACTTTGGGTCTCTACTTAAATGTCACACCCCCAAGGGAAGCCTTCCCCAAGCACCCCCGCTGGATGGTGCGGGTCCCTCACTCCTGCAGACGGGACACGTCTCCTTCCACTTTTCCCGCACACCTGGCGAGGTCTGTTTTCTACGGTCACTCATCCAGTCGTGTGCTCAAGGCTGTCCTTCCGCCCCGCGAGGCTGCTCGTGCCCTGAAGGCAGGACGGCATCCAGGTGGTGCTCACCGGATCTAACTAGCCTCTCCTTGACCCACCCTCGTCCATCTGTGGCCCCAGCCTCTGTGCTGAAGCCTCGGCGACCCCACCACGCGCCGGGCCAGCCTCACCTTTTCCTTGGCTGACTTCCGGGTCTCTTCGTCCATCCACTTCAGGGTGCTCAGGCTTTCCTCAAAGGCCTTCTTGATCTCCAGGATTATTTCGGTGGCCTGAGGAGACAGACGCCGCCCCAGTAAGGTCTGGGTACTGGCCTGGCGTAAATGCAATGGGGGCCCCATGCGGACGATCATGCCGGGCCAGAAGCTAACCTCGGTTTTGGCTCACAGCTCGGACCGGGGTAAGAGGGAGAACCACAGCTACATTTCCCGAACCAGGTCCTAACATTGACCTCCGGCAATGGCCTTCCATTAACAGCGCTCCAGGGCCAAATAAACTTAGGACAAGCTTTGGGAACGTTGGTAAGTCCTTTTTGCTGCAGGACTTTTCAGAGCCTTTAATGTGGTAGTATTTACTGTGACTCTTTCAGAGAGGGCTAGAATACGTAGCCTCGCTCAGACTTACTGGACCACAGAATTCCTTTCTGATGGAATGGGTTTTAAAATCTAGAGAACTTGAGTTCTGAGGAGCAGTTTCAGAAATGCTGTGCTCAGGCTGGCGATAAAAAGCCATTCTCGAGGGTGACAACGTCATGGGCAGACCTGGAGGCCAAAGACAGGAAGCTGCGGATTCCAGCGAAGGCAAAGGCAGAGCCGCGTGGCAGCAAGCGCAGGGCGCTGACAGCTGCGACTCGAGACTCTGCGGGGCCGCTCGTAGGCCGGCCAGCGAATGGATTTGCGTTTCCGCTGGCTAATCTTTGACTACAGATAACGTCTGCGTTAATATCACTATAGTCAAAATTAACACTAGTAATCAAAACTAGAACAATATATATGATGGCCCCTGTTCGCTGAATGCTTATCTTGTGCCAGGTCTCCTTATGAGTGGCACTTTGTTTAACCTCCCTCTGCGGGAGGAACGCCCCTACCCTCCACGTTACAGATGAGGTCAGAGTGCTGTCCCCAGCCACCCAGCCAAAGGGTGGAGAAGCCAGGATCCGAGCTTGGGTCTGGCTGTCTCCACGGTGCTCAGCCATGATGTCCCCCTTCCTGTCTGGAACAAACCCATTATCCACAGGATAAGAAAAACGTCACTCTCTGGGCCAGAGCTGCTCTGCTGGGTCCTTCACATCCCTTGGGGGTGGGGATGGCTGTCACAGCCTCGTAGGTTGCTGGGAGATTCAAATGAGGGGTGCAGAGGAAGGGCCTGGCACCCCGTAACAGGAGCTATTACAAGGGACTCATCGCACACAGGGCGTGAGAAGGGGACCTCTGAGTTCAGGCTGGAGCCCTGGGGCCCTCTGGGCCGGAGCAGGAAAGGCCCAGAGCAGGCCAGAGCGTGGGCTGCCAAGTCCACGGGGGCCGAGGCAGGCTGACGTCATGGCCTGCGTGCACGGGGAGGGACTTACTATGTTCTTGCTGTCCTCGGCGAAGGTCGCTTTGATGAACATGGGGCCCAGGGCAAAGCCCAGGTTGTTTTCTGTGTCACTCACACAGAACTTCCAGCGAGGGAGACAGGTCTGGAAAACACAAGTGGGAGGGCTCACTCGGCCCCGTCCCCCGCTATCCCGACCCCTCTGTCGGGGAGGAGCACCGTCTGGGCCCGTGCTTCCTTCCAGGACCTCAGGGAGACCTCTCTGACCCGGTGGAGTTATTTTAGACCCTGAATCAAGCAACAGGGAAAGCTCCCCAGGAGGCCCGGGCCCCAACCCCGCTGAAAGCCTCCTCGACAAAGAACAGCTACAGCAGCGCCGTAGGATTCTGATGTATCGCTTCTTCCTTGGTCTTCCCACTAGTCCACAGGACGCCCCTATGGGAACCGGAAACAGGCGTCCGCGGGCTGCAGCCTCCTGGGGCGTGGCGCGGGGAAGAGCGCCAGGGCTTGCTTCAGCCCCCCACGCTCCCCCTGCCCAGGCATCCCTCTGTGGACAGTGAGCGTGACCACGCGGGGTGGCCCTGCTCGTGTAAATCCTTTACGCTGCAGAGGCAGCGGATGTCTTCCTGATCCTGAAGAACAGGTGGTAGCGACCACCACGCTCCAGGCAGCCTGATTCATGATGGCCCTACCCTGAAAACCGCCCAAATGCCCATCAACGGACAGATGGATAAACACAATGTGGTATTTTTATACAGCAATGTGCGCCTTGGCAACAAAAAGGAATGAACTACTGATACATACGACAACACAGACGCATTCCACAGATGCAGGCTGAGCAAAGGAGCCAGGCACGTGGTGCATGATGCCATCTGCACCCGCCGCTGCGGTGGGGGAGCTTGCTGCTCAGAGGACGCTGGATAAACGGGTGACGGGAATGTTCTCTATCTTGATCAGGTGGTGGTTACCTGGGTGACTTCATTTGTCAAAACTCATTGAACTATATACTGAATGTATGCTGTATATTTTATGGTGGGCAGATTATGTCTTAGTTTAAAAAAAAATTCTACCAGGCAAGGAGGAGGAAGAGGGAGGGAAGAAGGGGCACCTCGTCTTCTGTAAGCTCAGTCACCCGAGTTCTTTTTAGCCTTCCCAACCTCGTGTCCATCTGGACACCTGCCTTCTGCCCTGCCTCTGTGGTGAAGCCCACGGTGGACACACAGTCTGTGTCTGGCCGAGGCCAACCACACGAGGGGTCAGGACTCTAACTTCGAGGCTCCAGGCTGTGATGGCTGGATCGTGGTCACAGACACATTCTTATGCATCGTCCTCTCAGGAGACTCTTTGGATAAACCCGTTCATTCACGCAGGCATTCGCGCATCCGGCGTTCTCTGAACAGTCCCTCCGCGCCCTGACTGTGCTAGGTCTTTGGAACCCAGAGATGAGTCAGCAGCGAGCCTGCACTTACGGGACTCAACTGAAATGCCCGGAACATCCAGTGGGAGAGACAGACCGGCAGTAACACCACCTGCAGCAATAACCACAGTGAGCGTGGAGAGTGTTCACTCTGTGCCTGGCCCCATCCCACGTGATGCTCCCGGTAACCGTACGAGGCAGGTCTTCCTTTGTTTCTTTTTGCAGATAAAGAAACTGAGGCACAGAGAGGTTAAATCACTTGCCCAAAGGGATCACCCAGGGAGTGAGTGGCTGAGGTGGGATCTGAACCCAGAGAGTCTGGCTCCAGTGTCGTCCCTCAAAGAGGCCACACTCACCACCTCCAAGTCATGGAGTCCCTGGAGGTGCTATAGGATGACGTGAAAATCTTCAAATGGCGCAAGGGTCAGGTGGCCCTCACGGGGTTGGGAACGTTCATCCGGGACGGACCTACGAGCCAAGTCTGGGGAGATGAGGAGCAGCCAGCCAGCCTTCTTCACTCCAAACTGGCAGAACTGTCTTTAAACCTCTCTCTTCTTCCCCGTAAGCCAGGAGGAGGAGAGGGGTTTACCAGCGGGGCTTCCTTCCTCGCTGCTGAGAGTCGCAAATCCCGGATAGTAACTGGTGATAAGTGAGCTTTAGCCTGTCGAACAGACTTTGCAGGGATCCCCTCACATAATCCTAGACAACCCTTGGATAAGCAGGGCAGAGATTAGTTACCCGTTTTATAGACGGCAGATTGAGCCCCGCCCAGTTAACCAAGCTTGTACGGTTAGAAGCAGCATTTCAAACTCAGGTCGTCTGACCTCACGTCCTGTGCTGTTCCCGTACGCCCAGGCTCCCTCCCCACAAGGACGAACAACTGCACGCTCCACGCTGCTTTGCACACGCTAAGTCTTTTCCCAAATGGAGGCCATTCACAAGGGTTGTGCAAGGTGAGCTCAGGAATGATCCCAAACTGCAGATGAGAAAACTGAGGCTCAGAGAGGTACAAGGACTATCCACGGTCACTCAGCTGGGATGTGGCTTTGAGTTGTGGTGAACACAAGCAGGATGGGGGACTTGGCCCGGGCCACGAAGCGTCCACAGTGGGGGAGCGGGGAAGGCTGGAGATTGAGAAACAGACGAGTATCCTCCACCTCTCAGCCCTGGGGCATCCAGAGACCCCTGGCTCACAGCCTCCTGCCTTGGGGTTTCCCACCTGCCCTTGCCTCTGCTAAGGTCTCTCTGTACCCCACCTGCTCCAGGTGCCACGTTAGAGTAGCACCCTGTCCTTTGAACCTGGTCCAGGGAAGCTCATTCCATTAATTAATTACTTATTTATTTTTAACTGTGGTAAAATACACAGGACATAAAAGTTATCATTTTAACCATTTTTAAGTGTATAGTTTAGTAGTGATAAGTATATTCTCACTGTTGTGCAACCAATTTCCAGAACTACTTCATCTTGCAAATCTGAAACTCTACACTCATTAAACAATAATCCGTCGCCCGCCCACAGCCCCTGACGACCACAGGGAAGCTCGCTTTTAATTTTTGGTTCCTGCAGAGCCGAGGCTGAGTGGTGCAGAGCTTAGGGGCATGGGCTCTGGAATCAGATGTGTCAGGTTTGCACAAGTCCCTTCCCCTCACTGAGCCTCAGTTTCCTCATCTGTAAATTGGGAGATGATAATTCCTAATACACAGAACTGTTATAGAAACTGGGTGAGATGCCTATAAAAGGTAAATATCTAATAACGATATGTTTGGTTATTATAATCATCCTTATTAGTGAGTAGCTGAAAGTGCCTCAAAGTCGTAGACTTCAAGACCAAGGTTTGAATTCAGGCTTGAATTCATTGCCAGGTGACTTGAGAAAGTCCCTTCACCTCCCCGAGCCTCAGCTTCCTCATCTGACCCCAGAGGGTGACAGATGGTGCAGGTGAGACCCCCCACGCAGCGCCGCCTTCGTAGCCGTCACCCCGGGCCTGGTCAGACTTTGCTGTACAAAGTTCCCCGGGTGGCCAAGTGCTGCAGGGAATGGAATTCTGGTTCTGGTCACATCTATGACCCACGGCCAGTCCAAGGTAGGCGCAGGTGGAGCAGGGAGCCGGGCCGGCTGGGCAGGGCAGCCAACCCACCATTTGCCCTTGTCCTTCTCCACAGGGCAGAGTGGCTTTTGTGGCCAAGGCCTGGTGGTGCCCTCGGAAGCTCCTCTGGTCAGAAGCAGGGCTTGTTCCCAGCCACCCTCTCAGTGCCTTCCTGCCAGAGGTGAGTGTACATGGGGTGGGAGAGAAAAGAACTTTTTCCAGGATGAACTGCAGGGCCGGAGGCAGGAGCCCACATCCTTCCATTCTCTGCCAATCCTTATCTGGCCTCACCCACTCCGCTGACTCTGGGGGCGTCTGGGGGAGAGTCCAGCTGGAGTCTGCTCTGCCTGCCCTCTGGGGAGGACCTGCTAGCTGCTGCCCTGTGTGGGGGCAGGGTGTGTCAGGTGAGCTTGGCACCCCAGTCTCTACTGTTGGGGCACCTCCCAGCTGCCCCCAGCGGCTGTGGCTGGTGCATGCCATCAGCACACAGAACTGAGCAGTTCCCGTCACCTCTCTCAGCAGGTGTGGGCTCTTGGGGCACAGACCCCATCTCTCCCATCTCAGTACCCCACACTGGGCTCAGAGCCTGGCACACAGGGGCAGGAATTCAGTGCATAATCATCTGTCAGCTGCACAAAGGCGAGGGTGACCAGCCACTTCCTCTGGCAGGAGGTGGAAGTGGCTCAGAACCTTCCACTGGGGCGGGTTCCCCTGGGGGAGGGCAGGGAAGGGCCCTGAAGCATCTGGAAGAATGGACTCTCAGGGGTCACGTGGGGCAGATCTGGGGCCTGCGACTTCTGCTGCCCCAGAAGCCGGGGGCCTAGCTCCGGACTGGCTTTCCCGGACTACAGGGGATAACGGCAACAGCGAACGCTCACGTAGTACCTGCCACGAACCAGGCACTGTTCTACGAGCTTTATGTTTCCGGGGAGGAAGAATGTTACTGCGGCTGCCCTGGGCAAAGGTGGGATAGTAACAGTGCCCGCCCACAGGGCTTGTGAGGACCACAGGAGTCATTCAGGGAGAGCACTTATCATCACCACTGAGAAGGAGTTGGAAGGGAAAGGACAGACGCTACCTTTTACTGTCCATTAGCTAAGTTGCTAAGACTCCTCTTTACCCTTGACTTGGCATAACCACCTCCTTCCAGAAGCTTCTGCCCACCCCCAGCTGGCTTAGGTCCCTTTCTGGGCTCCCACAGAGACCCGGGCAGGCCCCTTCAAGGGCTGTCTTCATTTTCTTCCTGTTGTCTACCTCCCTCACGTGCTCCATGGCCCTGTGCAGGTACCACCGGCCTAGCACACAGTAGGTGCTCAGCATGTGTACGGGGATGCACAGTAACAGGCTCACCTTCTTGGTCCCGTACATGATTTCCATGAACTTCTCATCGGCATCCTGAAAGCGCTGATCGAGGAAGGAGCTTGTTTTCCGTACCAGGTTCCAAATCATGTAGTTGTTCAGCAGGCTGGGGCAAGAGGAGACCAGACCCGCTGGGAGATGCCCCAGGCCGGAAGCATCGCAGCACTTCCCCCGCTGACCCCTAGGGGGCTCTCAAACTCAGCGCCTGATTGACCAGGTTACTACTCTCTAAGCACAAGGGATGCAAATCCCTCCGTGCCTAGTGTAATCGTTTGTATACCACAGGTGCTCAATAAATCCTTGTTGCCTAGCTGCTTTGTGTCTGGTCTCTGTGAAGCCCCTGCGTGGAGACTCTCCCTGGATGGTGTCTGCCACAGGGTGAGGGTGGGGAAGAGGCTGTCATGTCTACAGCTTGGAGATATCCCTGCAGGAAGGCCAGAGAGGGGAAGGGAAAGGGCAGAAAGCCAGCTCTGGCCAAGGTTTCCACGATGACAGTTCCCAATGCCCCATCCCAGGGCATAGGGGACCTATCTGTGACTGTTGCCACTGTTGCAAAGAAGTCACTTTAGCACGAAGATGTTCACTACAGCAAACATCTAGCTTCTAATCAGAAATCGACCTAAATGTCCGACAACAAAAGAAAGCATAAGTAAATAACTGTATTTATGTGTGATGGAATACTACGCAACCTTGAAAAATGATGTCTGCTGAGGGTTTAGGATGACTCGGAGAAAATGTTCATGGCAAAGGGCCAGGGAAAAGCAGCCTACACATCTAGGTACAAATGATGGGGGGGAAAGAACCATGTATTAGATGACCCCTCTCTCTCTCATGCTGTCTCCTCTACATGCACATATACATCCCAAGAGATCAACAGTAGCATTTTAGGTAATTTAATTTTTTTTCTGTTTTTTCTATAGTTTCAAGATTTCTACTAGTCTTTAAAATTTAATCATAAATCATAAATCTTAACTAAAAATAATAGCTACCATTTACCGAGTCCCATTCGGCATTAGGCAATGTGTTAAAACACCTCACATTGATTATTTGACTTGATTCTGACTGCACCTCTCCATGGTGGGTGCCATTAGTATTCCCATTTTATGGATAAGAAAAATGAACCTAAGAAAGGATAAGAAATTTGCCCGAGGCTACAAAGCTGGTAGGGAAAGGAGCTGGGATTTGAACCCGTGCCTGTAACCAGGAAGCCCCGCTGCCTCTCGTCAAAGCGCACCCAGGGCCCATTGTCCTGAGTCGGTTTGTCATCCCCACTCCTGCCCGTCGTGCCTGAGCAGGGGACTGCCCCTGGGAGGCACGGCCCAGGCTGCCAGGGTCCCCTTACCATCGGTCAGTGCTGTTGATGAGAGTGGACACCTGCTCGAGGTATTCTTTGTCGTAGACCACAATAGGCTCGGATTCGTTGATCTCCACGGGGTGGAAGATGGTGTTGAGAAAGGGCAACCAGTTGATGGCGGGTGCCAAGGTCTGCAAGGGAAGAGGACAGCGTGATGCTGCTGGGCTGCGTCTCCAGGGCGGTCTTCTGCAGGAGGTGTCACCGCACCTGCTGCCCTTTGGCGAAGGAAAGAGCTTGGTGCTGTCTGACGGTCTAGGCAGACGGTCAAACAGAGGCTGGTTGACTTTTGTCAAACATGCTCCAGGCAGAATTCTAAGGAGCCTGACACCGAAATTCAACTTGAAATGGAACTAGGATGGTGAAAACGGAGATGCAGTGGCAGCTACGTTCACCAACCCCCTCCTGTGTGCCCGCAGCCATGGCAAATTATCCCAATTGGTCTTCGTGAGAGCCCAAGTGGTAGGTCCTATGCTTCCCACTTTTCCAAGGAAGAGACTGAGCTTCAGTTAAGTGTTTAGAATCTGGAGCCAAACTGCCTGGGCTTATTCTAGCTCTTACTCACTAGCTGTGTAACCTTGAGTAAGTTAACGAACCCCTCTGTGCCTCAGTATCCCATCTGAAAAAAGAGGATCACCATAGTAACAAAACCCGCCTCAGCAGGTTATTGCGAGGATCCAGTGAGCTAATGTTGTCTATGCTGTTCAACATGGGCTTCTATAACATCAAGTAGCTTCTTTATGTTTGGTAAGTTCGGGAATAATAGCAGTATAACGTGTAAACTGTGTTGGTCTATAAATGATGTTTCCCAGGCGTGCGACTGAGGAAGGCGAGGGTAGAATGCTAACCTTCAGCAAGGAGGGAGGCCCTCAGCTCAGCTGACGCACAGCCAGGAGGCTGGTGAGCTCTATTTAAGTTGGTTGAAAATGGGTACCTACGCCAGGGCTTGCTCCCTCCAGCTCTGCGTAACTTTCAGCTTCCAGCAGGTTGTACCTCCTCGGCCTGTGGCTCAGGCTCCCTGTCTATCTGCAGCACCTTAGTGTCCACGGCCAGCACTTCCCCCGGGGCAGCCCCTAGCCATGCTGAGCTACCCCTCAAAGCTCCAGTTATTGTTTTGTTAGGGTTCTGATTACAAAGTTGCACAACTTTTAAAAAAAAAATTGTGGCAAGACACATATAACATAAAATTTACCATTTTTTTTTTTTTTTTGAGACAGAGTCTCACTTTGTTGCCCAGGCTAGAGGGCCGTGGTGTCAGCCTAGCTCACAGCAACCTCAAACTCCTGGGCTCAAGCGATCCTCCTGCCTCAGCCTCCTGAGTAGCTGGGACTACAGGCACGTGCCACCATGCCCGGCTAATTTTTTCTATATATTTTTTTAGTGTCTAGCTAATTTCTTTCTATTTTTTTTAGTAGAGACGGGGTCTCGCTCTTGCTCAGGCTGGTCTCGAACTCCTGAGCTCAAGCGATTCACCTGCCTGGGCCTCCCAGAGTGCTAGGATTACAGGCGTGAGCCACCGCGCCCGGCCCATTGTAATCATTTTTAAGAATACGGTTCAGGGGCATAAAGCTCATTCACACGGTTGTGCCACCATCACCATCATCCATCAACAGATTTGCAAAACTGAAACTCCATACCTGTTAAACAATAAATTCCCATGGCCTCCCACCCTGCCCCTGGAAACCACTTCTTCTTTCTGTTTCTATGAATTTGACTATTCCAGGTACTTCATGTAAGTGGAATCATTCAGTATTTGTCCTTTTGTGCCTGGCTTATTTCACTTAGCATAATGTTCTCAAGCAAGTTGCATAACTTCTGAATGGTTTGCTCTTGTCCTATTTTTCTCAGATGTCCTGTTATTTTTAGTGTGCAATTTTACAGCATGCAAGGTTTTTCAGGACTACATATTCTGTGCTATAGCAACAGTGCCTGTAAGTGTCAATCACTTAGACGGGTGTATCTAGCATTTAGCGAGCAATCCATCAATGCTGGCTGCTGCAATCATTGCTCAAGGTCTCCCTTGAGTCCAAGAGTGGCCCTGGGCTTATTCAATTCCAAATTCTGCTCTCTGTTCCACTGATAAAGGGCAAAATACAAGACAGATAAAGGAAGTGAGAGATGCCATGTGAATGGCCTTCATATGGGAAAACCAATCAGTAATGTAAAATCAATCTGTAACGTAAGACCTTATAACCTGTTGGTAAATACTAGGATGTCTCCAGGGAGAGAGACAGCCATAAAGCTCCCCATTTAACACAACGAATTTGCAGATGAGGTAAGGTGACTTTCCTTAGGTCACACAACTAACTAGTGACTGTGCAGGTCTACACCCCAGGCTCACTCGTCTCTCTGTAGTTTACAAGGGCAGCTCAGCTGCTGGGGAACAAGGGACCCCATAGGACACGAGGAGCTGTGAGGAAGGCAGGCCCCGAAGGCAGTGGTGTGCTGGTAAACAGTTAACAACCAGCTCCTAGTTGATGGGTAAATATTTTCACCATGATGACTGCAAACTACCTGCAGAATTGGGAAGAGATACGCACACTGGACTTGGGAAACGGCGGACTCTTCCACATCCCTTCCTGCCTAGTAGCCAGATGGGCTGGGAAGAGCCCTGCGCTGGGAGTGAGCAGACCTGGATCAAAGTCCCTAGCAGGAATGAGCTTTGGGACCTCTAGCCATTTTCTATCCTTTCTCTAAACTGGGGACAACAATTTGCCCTCCCAGAGTTGACTGCTCTGCGCCCCTCGGACCCGCTGCTCAATGACCCTGAGCTTCCTTTCTCCCTCGCTTGTCCTCTCTGCCCTCTCCACTAGGAGAACCTCAGGCAGGTACTATCTGGGGCTAATCTCTAACATTTCTCTGGCTACAAAATGTGGAGGTGAGTTCGTGAGATCTTCAAATAGGGATCCACAATTCGAGCCACCTGACTTGCATGATCTGCTAGCAAAGACCCCGGGAAAATCAACAAGTTTACAAAATGTCATTGTTTACAGGATGAACAAGAGCTTCATACACTGCAGGCGACCTGGTACAGATACTGGATGGTGAGAGGACCCTGTGTACTCGACACAAACCTGTCCCTCAGGGAGAGCAGGTGTTCTGTGCAGGGAAATTCTCACAACTCTGAGATAAGATGTGTGTCGAACACCAGGATTTTTATATTTTCAATCTCTATTGCTTTAGAGAATGCCTAACTTTTAAACACATGTGCCGAGATCCAGCTCCATGGAGACGGCTGTTTTAATAGACTAGGACATTCCACTTGTGACTCAAACCCTCTGGGGCACACCGATGAGCTCCATTTTCCACACCCGAAGCCAAGGAGCACTGCTGGTCACAAACCAACCAACGCGAGTAGGCTTGAAAAGAGGACAGAAGGGAAGGATGCTTCTGGGCTTTGAATCAGCTGGAGAGATGAGGGCAGAGGCTGGGGCTCAGTCCCCGACAGCCTTTGGTGGGGGTCCCGGAAGGCAATGGGAAGGCTCCCAGAGAAGCAACAGAAGGGTGTCCGATTCATGGCTCTGCATTCACACTCCGCTGGGGGTTAGCCTGGAACCATTCTGTACGCCAGCAACGCTAGCCTGGAACCAGATTGGGAAGCCTGGAGCATCTGTCCCTGAGTCACTTGGAGTATGGGGAAAAAAAACTCCAAATTTCCAGATACCAGGGAACGAGACATTCTCTGTCCCAGGGTGGAATGAATCAAATTGGTTTAGTGCTGGGGACCTGGGTGACGTCGCCAATAACAAAGGAATAACAATAATGTTACACTTGTACTGTGCATGTCAGCTTACAGAATGAAACCTCATCCTTTGCCTCAAGTTACCCTCCTTCAACCCACTGGGTAAGCCAGGCAGAGATTCTTACCCACAACACCAGGCTTCAGTGGGTCCAAGAATTCTTTAAATGTTAGGCATGATTTTTTTGTTAACATATGCACATATGTCCATTTTTTTCTGGGAGATGGTCCACAGTTTTCGACCTGTTCTCAAAAGACTCTGTGGCTTAAAGAAGCACTGTCCCTTATGAGGGCAGGGGTGCATCTCACTTGTCCCTGTGTTCTGCCACACAGCAGGCGTAAGCGCACGAGCAAAGCCCATTTTACAAAGAAGAAAACCAAGGCTCCCAGGGGTGGGTTATGTAACGTGCCCACGGCCTCACAGCTCTTGGTGAGCTGCACTGGGGCTGCCCTCTGACTCCAAGCCCAGGGCCCACACAGCTCCAGGCTCCTGCGTTTACTGGACTCTTCCCACCCTGGCAGCTGTGCAGCTGGGAGGGAGGAAAGGCCTCCCTTCCTTGCTGGAAGAAGGGAACAAAAGCAATGGTGAAAAGTTGCATAGGTGAGGACCCGGCAGCCACGCTGGGCTCATGTGCTCAGGACTCCTGTGCCTTCTCTGCCACTCTTGGCACAGGCAGTTGGCATTGTGGCCACTGTGGGGGTCCGAGGCACTGCTGGGCCCCTCTCAGGTTGAGAACTGGGCAGCTGGAGCAAACAAAACAACGCTGTATAAACAGCATCTCCCTCAATCTCCTGGCCTCTGAGCAGAAAACCAGTGCCACCTCCATCGCAGCCCACTCCGCACCTCGCATGGGCCGCGCCTCCGCCCAGGACACCCGGTCGCCTAGCTGGTGCTCACCCATCCTTAGACTCACCTTGTACTTCTCCCCACCCCTGGCTCCCAGGGCCTGCTGCTTTGCCCAAAGCTCTTAGCAGCGAGACAGGGTTATTTCCTAGCTGGTGTCCCCAACTGGCCTGGAAGCACATCAAGAACAAGGCCCCAGAGTGGCCCCCATACACACCTTTAGATGGAGGTATGAGGAAGAAAGAAGGGTATGCACCTAGTGTTTTTCCTGAAAGGACAGGCCGGGCGCAGTGGCTCACACCTGTAATCCCAACACTCTGGGAGGCCGAGGCAGGAGGATCACTTGAGCTCAGCAGTTTGAGACCAGCCTGAGTAAGAGTAAGAGCAAGAGCCCATCTCTACTAAAAATAGAAAAATTAGCTGGCATGGTGGCGCATGCCTGTAATACCAGCTATTCCGGAGGCTGAGGCAGGAGGATTGCTCGAGCCCAGGAGCTGAAGGTTGCAGTGAGCTATGATGACACCACTGCACTCTACCTGGAGCCACAGAGTGAGACTCTGTCTCCAAAAAAAAAAAAAAATGGAGTGGACAAGCAGACTCGGCGAGTCCGAAGGTAGGGAAGGAGAAGATGCCTTGGTGAGTCCTGGCACCCAAGTGGCAACTGCCCCAGGGGTGCCCCTGGCCAAGCGCTCCTGGGTGATGGCAAGAAACAGGAAGCTCGGCCGAGGCCCCTCTGTGGATTCCCACGTGACCTCTGGGACAAGGCTGGACAGCACCAGGAAGAAGGAACCGGCAAGCAATTGGCTCAAGGCCCAGCGGCCATCAAGGGACAGCCTGTGGCAGAGGCTGACCCACAGAGGGGACATCTGGCTTCTCCAATGGGTCATCCCCGTTCCAGAGAGCATTGCAAGTGTGTGACTCCCTGTTATACCTCAGCCAGGATGTCACAAGGGGATGTGGCCAAGAGCAGAGCTCCAGGGAGCCGACCCTGAGGCCCAAGGCCAGCTCCTCTGCCACCCAGGAGCCTCCAGGCCTTGAATGCGTCACTTAACCTTCTGGCTCAGCAATGGGGGCAGTGATGCAGAACCCACACCTGACATTTATTAAGTGCTTACTGTAATCAGGCTCGATGGGCTGGAGAGACCGGAAACATTCCATCAACGTGAGCTCTTGCTGTCATAACCACAGGGGCTTCAGGGAAACGCCATTACTGAGAGGCAGCCTGGTGCAGGGCAAGAGTCTATTCTGGAGTCACTGACTAGTGTGTGGCCTCCAGCAGGTAACTTGACCTCTCTGAGCCTCAGTTTTTCCATCTGTGAACTGGGGACAGCAACCATCCCCGCTGCACAGGGTTGTTCCGAGGACTGGAGGAATTGTTGTGGGCACAAGCAACCCCCAGCCCGGCGTCCCCTCTGAAGCCCAGCAGCCGGCCCGGCCTCCGCAGCGATGGCGCCAGCTTACCTGCAGCTCGGCGGCCGTCACCTTGTGGTAGATGAGCTCCTCGTCCCGGCGCTTCTCCTGGGGGATGGTGATGTTGGCCAGCGCCGTCTCGAAGTCCAGGATCTGCTGCATCTGGGGCCGGATGGCGTCCTCGTCGCCCCCACCCAGCAGCTTCCCCAGCTGCACCATGTAGTTCAGGTAGCCAGTCAGCACCTGTGGGGCCCAGCACCCCCAAACCGTCAGCGGCTGCCCCCCGCTGCCCACTGGACAGGGCGGGGGCAGGGCTGGCCGAGACCAACGCAGGGAGCTGTGGGAAACACAGCGAGAGTGACTTTAACCCGCGTCTCTTCACTGCTTCCCCACGGCCCTCAGGAGAAAGCCCGAAGACTTCTCTCGGTGCCCAGGTCCCCAGGTGGGCCAGTCCCTGCTGTCCTGGCCCTGTTTTTCTGTTCTTGGAACACACCCTTCTAAACCCCCTTCCGCCCCCGTGTTCCCAGATCTGAATTAGGTCCCCACGGTAGCCTTTCTCAGCTCACCCTTCCCTTCCTATGATTTGCCATTATGCACCTAGTTGGGTGGTTCGTTAAGTAATGCCTGCCCTACTAGGCCTTAAGCCCCGTGGGACAGGGACCTAATGGCTCCCACCATTGCCCCGGCACCAGGCACTCGGTGGGCGTCTGCTCAGTACAAGCGGTGGAGGAAGGAACGGGCAGATGACGCGCCCCTGGCAAGCTCTCCCTGGGGATGTCACAAGAGGCAGGCAGGGGAGGGAAAGGCACGGGCTGGGCAGCACGTGGACGTGGATGCGAATCTCAGCCTCACCACTTACTGGCTATGTGACCTTGAGCAGGTCACTCAGTGTCTCTGAGCCTTACTCCCTGCTCCATAAAAGGCAGGGTGGAATTAATGCCCATTTGACAGATGAGGTGAAGGCAAGTTCAGAGAAGTTCAGAATCTGCAGGGTGACAGGGAGGGTTAGAGGTGATGTATATACAAGGCCTCACACCCACAAATGGTGGTGGCTGTTACAGATGCCTCTGTCTAGAACGGGGACAAATGATACTTGTCCCCTGCCCCTGGTGTCCATGATGCCTGAATGTGACACAGCCAGTTTAGGGGCATCCCTCCCCTGCCAGGGACTGCCTGTCACCCATCAGGTAAGTGACAAGCCCTCTGGGCTCCACTGGCTTTAAAGACCTTTAAAGACAGGAACAGCGGGGGTGGATACCAGGGGGCACACACGTCTCGGGGGTGGGCTGGGGACAGGAGCCGTACTTTTGAAGGGGCACGCTCACCTTCTCGTTTTCAGTTTTGTTCAGGTAATAGTCTCTCGAGGGTAAGCCCAGGCCAGACTGGTCCACCTGGAGAGAGAGGCAGGAGTGAGAGGAAGCGTCTGTTGCTCGTGCGTGTGCCCCTGCGCCCATCCTGGGGACAGCCGGCACGCGGCATCGAGGACCAGCTCAGGTCCTGGCAGGAGCAGGAGCTGAAGTCCTGGTGGACCCCCCGGGAAGGGAGGATGCATTGCTGCCCATCTGGAAAGGGCCAGGCACAGCCACCTCCTCTTTAAACCCCTCCTGGTCTCGGCAAAGCACCTCCGCTTCCCCAAACGCGACCAAGTGGTTACGAGCCACACGCAAGCTGTGTGTCTTGGTCAAGTTACTTAGTCTTTCTGATCCTCAGGTTTCTCGTCAGGAAAGTAAAACACCGACCCTTCAGAGTCGCGATGGGGAATCAAGAATACAGTGCTGGCTGGGCCTGCTGAGTGCTGGGCAGGGGAGGGCACTCCTGATAGCTACTAGCCTACGGCCACACCTCGACACACCTAGCATAGGCGTTATTTTAGTTCATTTGATGGATAAGGAAGCTACAGCTCAGAGAGGTTGAGGCACTTGTTCAAGGTCACACAGTGGGTAGATGGCAGAGATGGGCCAGGAGCCCAGCCTTTATGGCCCCAGGCCGGGTTTCTCACGTCTGCATCTGAGGCTGGGGCAGACCAGCGCTGGGGCTCCCCCGGGCATGCCCATCCTCAGTGTGGGGCAGGCTCCGACAGGGAACGATGACTCAACACCATTCCAAGCACAGATGCTGAGGTGGGGGGACCCGGAGGTGCTTTAGTTGTGCCCAGGAGTTGATATCACTCTTGGGGCCCACAGTGACCAATCAGCACACGAAGGTCCGTCTGTGGTGCGGTGTCTACCTGCCCACGGATGGCAGCCTACCCTTCCTCAGTCTCTTGCCTACAAAGATGTCACCAATGGAGGCCTCTGGGATAACCAGAAGCCTGCCGCCCACCTGGGGCAAGTTTCCCCCACCCCTGCGCTTGCTACGATCAAAACAAGAAGAGGTCGTGCCCTTTCTTCCTCCTCCGTTTCCGGCCAGCTCACCTGGATCACGTTGCTGTTGGAGTTCTTGGAGTCAGCACTGACGTAGACAGAGAAGAAGGGCGAGGTGCGGTAGTGGGCGGTGACCACCTGCAGGGTGTCCTGGAAGTTGTCCTTGGCCCAGGGACCTGTGATGTTCCAGCCCCCGAGCTGTGGGGAAGGAGGGGAGGTGACGAGGTTGCAGGGAGACCGGATGCGGGTTCTGGTCCTGCAGCTGACTTGTGTGACCGGAGCCTCGACTGATCTCTCTGAGCCTCAAGAGCAAACGGAAGGGTTCTGACCCAGGGCTAGAGGCCCACGGGTGGAGCAAAGACTTATCCTAGACAAGTGAGGCAGGGACCACGTGGCGGCTGCTCCCCGGGTGGCTGCGGGGGAATGGGAAGGAGGCTTTTGCCCGGACACCGCTTACTTTTTGGACGTTGAACCGTGTGAATGTGATTCCCACAAAACACAAATCCAGTTGTGCCTATGGGGGAAAAAGGCCCTGTAGGTTTAAAAAGGTTGATAAGCTACGGTCTGCTTTAGTCTCTCTTGAAGCTGGAATTTTTTTTTTAATATCCTTGGTCTTCCCTGGCTTGGCACGTCCTGGTACGTGGGGCCTGTCCAGAGAGGAGACACTGGTGCAGTCCCCAGTGCCCGCAACTACCAACCCTGCCGCGATTCTTTCCCGGAGCCAAGCTAGGAACAGGCCCTCAAGGATGCACAGGGCAGCCGGAAAACATCCATAGCCACCTTCCGCCTGCACCAGATGGCCTGGCCAGCGCCGTTGGAGTTTGCTCAGGGCAAGTGGGAGGTGTCCAGGAGTAGGGGGGTGGCCCGGGTCAACAGGGCTGTCCTCACAGGGAGGGCTCTGGCTCTGGTCCAAGATTCTGTTGGTCTTTCTGGAATGCACACACCGCCCTCCACACACTCGAGCGTACCCTCTGAGGATGAAGCAGCAGCAATGCAGAGAATATTTTCCCCGTAAACGTGGCCCCTGTCCCACACACAGATGCACAGAGACACACATACAGACGACAGACATCCACGACAGATGCTGACACACACCCTCATGCAAATACACGCACAGACAGTCCCACCCACGGAGAAACGCAACACCTGCGCGCGCACACTCTCTCTCACACACACACACACACACACACACACACACACACACACACACACACACACGCAAGCAGCCCCAACACACACAGGCACTACCGTCCGGCTGGGCGTGGTGTGAGTACGAGGCTAGAGGTGTGAGGTAGCCGGGCCCCGGTGGGACCTGAGAGTTGGGGCCAGAGCAGCAGGCAGGTGGCAGAGGCAGGAGAAGGCCGGGAAAGTCTGCCTGAGGGACCCACCTTCTCAATCAGCTCCATCAAGGGCTTGGCCCTGAGCTCCTCGATCCTGGTCTCGTTCATACACGCACGGTAGTACACTTGCGCCTTCCGCTCTGCCTCGCTCACGCTGGCTGTGGCGTTTTCTGGAACGACAGACAGCAGAGTTTGCAATGTGCCCCCACTTGCCCAACGGGGGTCACTGGGCAAGTCCTTCTTCTCGGAGCCTCGGTGTTCTCAGCTGTAAAACAGCTCTGACACCTGTCAGGGCAGCAGCGGCGAGGAACTGGGTCACGGCGAGTACATGAATGCCCTGGGCAGAGCTGGCAAACTGCGGGTGCTCCTGGACTTGTGCTGACTGCAAGTGAGGGTCCTCGAGGCTTCCACCCCTCTGCTGATGGGGTTCACAGACCCACCAGCTGCAGTCTGCTGCCCCGCTGGCCAACGTGTGGCACGGACACCCCTACCGGGTACGTGGGACGGGGCCTGTCTTGGTTTTCAGATCCTAGGTGACCTTTTTGCGCTAACGAAGAAACTGGAGTTGGTTAGAAGCTTGAAAAGCCTCATTCATTATGAATTTACTTTCCGATTCCTCCTCGGAGAGGCTGGGCACGCTTGCTAGACTCACGGTCTACGCAAAGGACCGTCTTCCATTGCCAACCCCGGTGAGCAGCATCTCCACCCACTGTGGCTTCTCAGACCTTACTCTGGACACCCTGGAGGCTCTGTTCCCCTTCTGCCTCACCTCAATGCCCTGGTCCAGGTGCCACCTGCAGAAGGCAGTGTCCCTGGGGGTGTACCGACATGGGAGGCTCCCATCTGCACCTGGTAAAGATGCCGGGCTCCTCTGCCCGTGCCTTCCTCCTAGAACCCTGCTCCACACCTTCCTGGAGTCCCCGACCCCCTCAACTCCATCTGTCCCGCCCGCTCCGTCCCTGGGGAATCCCTCACTGCTCTGGCCACTTTTCCTTATTCGTATTTATTTCTCTCCAACCCTGAGGCCCCTTCCTGTGCTTCCTTCGAAGATTCCCCCAAACCCCACCTCCTCCACGAAGACTTTTCTAGCAGAACTTTACCCATTCACTCGCTGAACAGATACTAGATGTTTATTCTGTTCTAGGCACTGTGTAAGCTCCAGGACACAGAAGAAAACATTCTTGTCCCCATGGAGTTTCTGCATGGGACCCTGCTAAAACGCTACTCAACCTTCAAGGACTCTCTGAAACCATCTTTTCTATGAACATCCTAAGATGTTCATCCCTGAGGTCTCGACACTCTGAGCACCGGCTGAGTGCCAAGTGTCGTGTGTGGCATTAGGTCTTACACAAATACGACCCGCTCCCTGCCCCCAGGGAGCTCGCGGTCTAAAATGCTGGACACAGATATGCAAAGAAATGACCACGAGACACGGACGCGCTCTGAACAATGCAAATAGCCACGGAACGGAGAGAAAAGCAACTCCCTTTGGGGGTGGGGACAGGAAGAGGTTCCCCAGAGGGTGCTCTTTCCACACAAGCTGGTTCTCAAACATGAGAAGTGGCTCACCAGGTAGAAACGAGAGAGGGCGCTGGGTCGAGGGGAGCAGGACAGTGTGGGGACAAGTGAGGACACACAAGGCACGCTGTCTGGAGAGCAGAGCCCCGCCTGCCACAGTCACTTGGTGCAGAGGGCACGAGTCGTTTCCTGACCAGTCTTCTATCAGCTTTCCCGGCCCTCACTCCAGAGAGCTCCCTGTTCCCCCAGTTCTTCCTAAAATTAGCACCATGGTTTTCTCTGGTCGGAGAGCACCAAGTCCCGCTTTTGCTGAAGTCGGGGTGACAGCCCTGAAAGTGGGACGGGACCAGCCTGGGGCAGTTTGAAGGCGGCTATAGAGACCAGCAAATCCCTGGAGTGAGAGCCAGGGTCATGGGGCCTGGACGAGAAGGGCTACGGAGGGTGCAAGAGCCCTGGAGACCACGGGCTATCGCGCTGCAAGTGTTAGAAACGCCTGCGAGTCCCCCAGGCCCCAGGGGAGCCATGAGCAGAGGCCTCCCGGAGGGGAGGGCGGAACTGGGGAGAGCTGGGCTGGTTGCGGCTCCTCAGACACAGGAAACAGAGTATCAGGGACAGTGAAGGGGGAGTCCCAGAGGCCTCGTCTCTATGGCAACGCTTCCAGCAGCTCAGCTCTCGGAAAGGAAAGCGAGAGTCGTCATTGCTCCCAGGCCCCGGAAACAGCGTCTCACTGTCCACATTTGGCTCCGGCTGTGACCCTGAAATGGCAGGGTCGTGTCGAAGGAGGTGCTCTGCACACTCTGGCCCCTGAGTGGGCCAGGCATCTCCTGCCCCAGCGACCCAAGGCCATCAAGATAAGAGGCCCAAAGAAAGGCTCCGGGGAACAGAGTGGCTGTGCTAATCACGGCGAGTTCCGCGGTCCAAGGCTGCCGGCCCCTCTTTCCTGACACCTGTCCCAACTCTGATTTATCACCAGGGTAGGGAGAGCCTCCTTCCATCACAGCTCCCTCTCTAGTTCCCTGAGAGGCCGCCCCACCAAGTTCACACAACCTGGGTGCCGTGCTCACCGGTTCTCCCACAACTGTTTGAGGGTTTCTTGCCTGGTGGCAGCCGGGCTGGGTACAGAGGACACGGTGGGCAACACGGATGCGGCCCTGTCTGCGTGAGGCTAGCAGCTTGGCGGGTGAGAGAGACCGCAACCAAACACCCGGAGGGCACCGATCACACGCTGGGGTGAACGCTGAGAGGACAACGTCCAGGGGGACCTGAGAGGGTGGCGGGAGAAGGCCTGAGGAGCTGAGGAAGCCCCAAGGACGCCTTGTTTGAGCTTCAGGGTGAAGCGTGAGCCCAACGTGGAGGGGAGGTGGGGCTGTGTGTGGGCCGCCTGCCCCCATTCCACATCCTCATCGTCCCCGTATCCCCAGAACCAGCCCTGGACAGGCACAGAGCAGGCCCTCAGCGACATGTGCTGAAAGAACAGGGCCCAGGGACCAATTTTGACGAGGAAGGACACCGAATCTGGGTCGAGAGGGTGACGAGGCCGGTGCCTGACTGAGATGTGCTCAGAGAGGCAATGCGACAAGCGGCCCCTCTCCCTGCACCCCCGAGCTGCCTGGATTCCCACTGCCGACGCTCCCAGACAGGGCCCCTGGCAGAAGCTGAGGCTCCTCTTCCTCTCTCCGGTTCCCAGAGCCCGTGGGACGGCCCCCAGCACAGCCTCCCGCCTCCTTGGTTTCATCCTCACTCCGGGGTAGCCACTACCTTGCAGGCTCCAGGGGGCCAAGAGCCACAGCGAGACGGCAGGCGGGAGGCTGCCGCACGAACCAGGTGAGCACAGGTGCGGCTCGGCCAGGGTGGTAGCAGAGAGGGGGTGAGAAGTGTGTGGAACATGAGAGAAAGGGGAGCTGAGGATGGGGCCCGAGCCAGCGGTTGCCGTGCCCGGGATGTAGAAGCCTGGGGACGAGCGTGGGTTTGGGAAGCAGAGTGAGCGCAGACAGCTACCGTCCACAGTTCCGTTTCGGACACTTTGAGATCTCTGTTACACACCCAAGAGGAACCCTGGCCTGGGAGCTTATGGAGATGTTGTCTTGAACTGCTCTTAGTCCAAACAGGCGCTCGAGTGTCGAGTTCCTCCGAACTGCCTGCGGGGCCTGCGTCACGCACGCTCACCAGGGGCCATACCGCACCCGGGAATTTGTTCTGGGGGCGGGGGGTGGGCAAAACACACTGCTCTCTTCACGCTGTGTACACAGAGGACGTGCACCAACAGGCAGACAGGGAGGGTACCGGTGGTGATAAAATTCTGTGGAGGGGTGACAGCGAACACAGCATGAGAAACGCTGACAGGGCCTGTCCCCTCCTGACTGTCCCCGGTCCCTGCCCCAAGGCCGCAGCGCTCACTGCTCCTCCTGCCAGGCACACTCCTGCCCCGACAGCCAGGTGGTCTGCTCTCTCCTTAATTCGGGTGTCTGCCCAGACGTCCCTCCTCAGAGCCCCTTCCTGACGGCTGTAGCTGTACCAGCCTCTTTCCCTCTCTGGCTCCACATCCGACGGGGTTTTTTTCAGAGCGCCCACTCTTCACAATCACATCATTTATTGACTCATTTATTTGTTCATTGTCTGTCTTCCCTGCTGGAATGTCCGTTACACAAGAAGAGAAGGTCTTGCTCCACACGCCACTCCAGCGCCGGGCAACGCCTGGCACGGGGTCAGCGCACACGCCGCAACCGGTGAGTGGCGACGGAGCGACTGAAGGGCGCTGGGAGCTCGCAGAGAAGGATGCCGCTTCGGCCCGAGGGGGGACGCTTGGCTTCAGAGCGGGATCAGGCACGGACCCTTCTCTGGATAGGAGAAGCTGGGTCTCCTCCAAGACACCCCTGGCGCGTTTACTTCCCGGCGGATACTGTCGTGGAGGCAAAGAGTGAGTCCACAGCTAACGGGTGGCTCCTGGGACTGAGCTGGGGACATGTTTCGGAGATGGTGGCACTTCCAGGGCCTCAATGGTATGGAACCATTTGGCAGTCTAGGGCTGGACAACAGGGCTCCAAAATGCCTGGATACTTCCTTCTATAGACCCCAAATTCCAGAAACTTCCTTAGTCACTTCCCCAATGTCCCGGAGAGGAAAGCCAGCACACCATTGAATTGGCCTGCTTCTTCCTCTGGGAGTTTTTATGGAAACACCCTCGCCCGCGTCACTCCTGGGGGAGGGAACAGACGCCCAGGCGGGCAGAGCCGCGACCGAGTGGGCGTCAGGGCTGGGCGGTCTGGGAAGTGCGCGGCAGCGGGACCACCTGGCCAGGGGCACGTGGGGCCCTGACTCCACATCAGGGCAGGACCAGTGTTTGTTTTAGATAAAAGCAGACTTAGTTCAGACGGTCACAGGCCTCGGGAGCCCCATCCTGTGGGGTGGGGGGAGAAGGGGAAAGCTGATAAAAGACGGCGCCTCGTCCTGAAGAACAGAAATCACAACACCGTCGCCACTCTCTGGTGCCGCTGCACGCCAGGCCGGGCCCTGTGCCGCGATCTCAACCTCACACGGATCCCCTGGGTGGATGTTATCCCCCCCATTCAGAGAGAAGGAAAACGAGGCCCAGGGAGGTGAAGGAACCGGCCTACAAAGGCAGAGCTAATACGCACCGTGCTGGAGTTTGAACCCGGGCACTCTCAGGCCTCCCTGAGAAAGTGAACTGCTTCCTCTGCGTGTGGGCGTGGCTGTGTGTACACTTCTTGTCATAATAATTTCTACAGTGGCTATTTTTAGCATCACACCCAATTTACAGGCAAGAGGTTGGGTAGCCGTCCAAGGTCACATAAGTAAGTGGCGAAGGCCAGGACTGGAGCCTAAGCCCTTTCTGCTTTCCTGCCCTTTCCGGCAGGTTGGCTCAGAAAACCAGAAGTGGCTCTGGAGCAGTCCAGCTGCCCCTAAGAAGCCCTGGACAACCGTTTCCATCCTCGCATCAATGAATCCATGCTGTGGTTTGAATGTTCATGTCCCCTCCAAAATTCACGTTGAAACTTAATCCTCAGTGCGACGGTATCGAGAGGTGGGACCTTCAGGTAGTGATTAGACGATGAGGCTCTGCCCCATGAATGGATTAGTGCCTTATGAAAGGGCTTGAGGGAGCGAGTTCACCCCTGCCATCCCTTCCGCCATGCGAGGACACAGCGCTCGTCCCCTCTGGACGATGCAGCAACAAGGCGGCATCTTAGAACCAGAGAGCAGCCCTCACCAGACATCAAACCTGCTGGCACCTTGATCTTGGACTTCCCAGCCTCTAGAACAGTGAGAAATAAATTTCTATTGCTTATAAATTATCTAGTTTGTTATGGCTGCACAAAGAAAATCAATCAATCCATTTAACCATTCTCCAAACATGCAAGCAGTGCCCACTTCTGTAGACACTAGACTGGCCAGGAAGTGTCTGCAATGCAGATCCTGTCCACAGACGGCTCCCTTCCGATATGCATGGGAAGATGAAGCTAAATCGGACAGTAAATATTGGAAAAACATAGCAAAATCAACATATGAGAGATGGCACAGGCGACACGATGAACTGCCGAATCACTGACGTGGACACATTTAATGCCATTGGAATACTCTGTATTTCTCAGGGTGGCTGGTGTCGGGGCTAGAAGGAAGGCAGAGTGCTAACTCTTCCTTTAGGAAATCCGTATTGCTTGCATTACAGCATGCATTAATTTTTTTGTGTGCATTCA
>CAUYSK010065396.1:0-30850 GCA_963575035.1 Avahi laniger
CCTGAGATGACAGAAATAAAATTAAAAGTAAACTTCCACCTCTGACCATGTGAGAATAACAGGGTTAGAGGTTTTTATCTCATGATAAAAAACCAGAAAACACGGCTGGGCGCGGTGGCTCACGCCTGTAATCCTAGCACTCTGGGAGGCTGAGGCGGGTGGATTGCTCAGGGTCAGGAGTTCAGAGACCAGTCTGAGCAAGAGCGAGACCCCGTCTCTACTAAAAAGTAGAAAGAAATGATCCGGACAACTAAAAATATATATATAGAAAAAAAATTAGCTGGGCATGGTGGCACATGCCTGTAATCCCAGCTACTTGGGAGGCTGAGGCAGGAGGATTGCTTGAGCCCAGGAGTTTGAGGTTGCTGTGAGCTAGGCAGATGCCACGACACTCTAGCCCGGGCAACAGAGCGAGACTCTATCTCAAAAAAATGAATAAATAAAAGCCCGAAACTCTGTGTGTGCATGAATGTGTGTATGTGTACTTAACAAGCTGATTCTAAAATTTTTATGAAAATTTAAAGATGAAAAATAGCTAAAACACTCTTGAAGAAAAGCAGTAATACTAGAGGACTCCAGATATCAAGACCTTTTTCTAAAGCTACAGTAATTATTACCGTGGTTTCAACACAGAAATAGGCAATGGATTGACACAACAAAATAGTGTCCAGAAATAGAGCCATCACTGTATAGACCCTTGAGTAGACAAAGCCGCTATTGCATAGCAATGGGTTAAGGATAGTCATTTCAATAACTTGTGTGTGGGAAGTGGATATACATATAATAAAAAGAGGAAAAAAATAAAAGAAAAAGAAACTTGACTTCTATCTCATACCATAGCCAAAAATCAATTGGACTACAGGCATGAAGTGTGTGGCAAAGCAGTAAAGCTCTATAAGAGAGCAGGAGAATATCATCACGACTTTGGGTTAGGAAAAGATTTTTAAAAACAAATAAAAAGCACTACCCAGTACAGGAAAAGGCTGACAAATTTGACAATAAAATGAAGATCTTTTCTTCATCAAAAGATAAGAGAATACAAAGGCCACAGAGTGCTAGCAAAAGTGATTTGCAACACGTATAACTGACAAAAGACTTGTGTTTAGATGACTTTAAGTACTCCTACACATTGATAAGGAAAAGAAAGGCAATCTATATAAAATGGTCAAGGACTTGAACAGGAACTTTGTGGAGAGGATATCCACATGTGCAATAAATACATAAATACATGAAAAATGCTCAACTCAGTAATTAGTGAATTACAAATTAAAAAGAAACTTCTGCATAGTTACTTGAATGACTTAAATTAAAAAGACTGCAATATCAAATATGAGCAAGAATGTGCAACAATGGTGGAAGTGTAAATTGACACAACAACTTGGCAAACAGTGTAGTATGATGCAGTAGAGTTGAAGATGAGGCATCCCTGTGGCCAGCAATTTCTCTCCTGAGTAAGTACTAAACTGAAATATATCCACAGATGCATTGGGAGACATGAGTATTAATGCACATAGTAGCATTATATTTGATAATTTTAAATTGAAATAAACATCTATCACCAAGAATTGAGAAATAAGTTTTTGGTATATTTGTATAATAGAATACCATACAGTAATGAAAAATAACAAATGACAGCTACATGCAATAACATGAATGAATTTCAGAAACATGTTGAAGGATAGAGCAAGACCAAAAGAATATATTTTATTTA
This sequence comes from Avahi laniger, assembly GCA_963575035.1. Lineage (NCBI taxonomy): Eukaryota > Metazoa > Chordata > Mammalia > Primates > Indriidae > Avahi > Avahi laniger. The sequence continues at coordinate 1,712 of CAUYSK010065396.1, forward strand.
TATAAGGTTAAACAATAAGAAAAAACCAAAGTATAGTGTTTAGGGATACATGCTTAATGAGAATGGTACAAGGTGATAAAAAAACAAGTGAACACTTCAAAATTTATTGCACAGTAACTATATTATATATATGGATAGGTAGTCTGCATCAAATTGTAGATTTCTCCTCATATTTCTCAATATTCACACAATGAGTCTTTGGTCCATTCCCTTTTTATGGAAAACATAATAACAGGGATCACCTATTGAAACAAGCTAAGAAAGTAATTTTTTCCTACCTTCAGCCACAGGAGGTCTCAAATAACTTCATTTTCTATTTCATTTCCATCACATTTCCAGTGGTTCCTTAATAAGCACCTTACGTGGAACAGGACTGGGAATTACATTTGAAATATTGACCATGGATGAATGATGACTCAAATCTCTGGAGATACATTGAGAACTCTGTGTTTATAATATCTAATACATTCTTGAAGAAATGAAGGACTGCATCTGGCCACAGTTTCATCATTGGTGACAAGAGGCTCAGGATAAATTAGACTTCAGGATTGATATATTTTATGGGGTTAATTTGGAACATTAGTAAAATCATTAAAAATCATAATTCCATTAAAAATTGGTTTTGACTATGTGTTCAGATATAGTCTAGTGACTAATAAATTTTTGATAATTTTATGTTCTTTTAAAATCACCCTTGTATAAGAGGAATCATGAAGGCAATTACCTCCAAAATCAGGTAATTGTTACCTCTGAGGTGAGGATGAGAGTTTTAGTTAGGAAGGGCAAATTGAAGGCTTTTGTAGTGTTGGCAGTGCTCTATTTCTTGGCCTGGGTGGTGCTTACATGGGTGTCTGCTTAAATAATAATTCATTAAACTGCACATCTATATTTTATATACGTTCCCGTATGTGCTATATTTCACAATATAAATGGCTTTAAAGAACCTGGGAGAAAATAATTGTAATTTATGTGTTTTGTAAGTATCTTTTATAAAAAGATAAAATGTTGGAATGTTCCCCCAGGCCTTTGGTGAATTTGATTTGTTAGAATCAGTTTCATTGAGAATTAAGAGGCAGAATGTTGGTTTTCTTGAAATATGAGCATTCTATGAAGAAAAATAGATTATAAGTAGCATGCCAGTTTATGGTTAGGTTTATACATATAGGGTCGCAGAGAGAAACTATGATGTTCCAGAGAATGGGTAGTAGAATCTTATTGTACATAGCAGATGCCTTAGGCCATTTTCTGCTGCTATAACAGAATACCACAGACTAGGTAATTTATAAACACCAGAATTTTATTTTGTTCACTGTTCTGAAGATTGGGAATTCTGAGGTTGAGGGGCTGCATCTGGTAAGGGCCTTCTTGCTGCATCAATAACATGGCAGAAGGCATCACATGGCAAGAGAGCACTTATGAAAGAGGGCAAGGTGCAAGGAGAGAGAGAAACAAATGGGGGCTGCACTTATCCTTTTAGCAGGAGCCCACTCCTATGATGTTAATAACTAGCCCATTCCTATGACAACAGCATTAATCCATTCCCTAATCACCTCTTGAAGGTCTGCCTCTCAACATTGTTACATTTTTTTATTCTTATTTATTTATTTATTCTACTTATTTTATTTTTTTTTTTGAGATAAAGTCTCACTTTGTCGCCTGGGCTAGAGTGCCGTGGTGTTAGCCTAGCTCACGGCAACCTCAAATTCCTGTGCTGAAGCGATCCTCCCGCCTCAGCCTCCTGAGTAACTGGGACTACAGGCGTGGGCCACCATGCTTGGCTAATTTTTTCTATTTTTAGTGGAGACAGGGTCTTGCTCTTGCTCAGGCTGATCTTGAGCTCCTGGCCTCCCAGAGTGCTAAGATTATGGGCCTGAGCTACCGTGCCCAGCCAACATTGTCACATTGGCAATTAAATTTCAACATGAGTTTTGGAGGGGACATTCAACCCACAGTAATAGGAATCAGTAAATGTTTCTTGAATTACTCTAAGACTCAGTCATTAAACAGATCTCATTTCAGAAATTGGTCCTTGTATTTGATGACTTCCATTAATATTTTATTGAGAATAAAGGTTACAGTTCTCCATAATTAACATAGGAAATAGGATTCCCTTCTTTATCAAACAGCCAAATGATATAGGCTTATTTCCAAAATTTTTGGCTGTTAAGAGTAATTTAGAGATAAAGATATTAAAGCATTACTTAAGTATTCTTGTCATTTTTCTAAGGTGAAATTACATCTCAGGAGCACAGTCAAGTGAAGAATATATATGCAAACTCCTCTAGGTAGACTGGATAGCATCTTTGTTTGTTTGTTTGTTTTTTTTTTTGAGACAGAGTCTTGCTCTGTTGCCCGGGCTAGAGTGCCGTGGCATCAGCCTAGCTCACAGCAACCTCAAACTCCTGGGCTCAAGCGATCCTTCTGCCTCAGCCTCCCAAGTAGCTGGAACTACAGGCATGTGCCACCATGCCCGGCTAATTTTTTATATATATATTTTTAGTTGTCCAGATCATTTCTTTCTAATTTTTAGTAGAGATGGGGTCTCTCTTGCTCAGGCTGGTCTCGAACTCCTGACCTTGAGCGATCCACCCACCTCGGCCTCCCAGCGTACTAGGATTACAGGCGTGAGCCACCACGCCCAGCCTGGATAGCATCTTTTATTTTAGCTTTTTCCTTAGATTTTTTTTAACAGAAATAATTAAATTGAAACAATATTTTAAAAGCCACATCACTATTAGGCAGTTAAGAAAATCTCCATCCAATTATTAGAGGTTCAACTATTCTTTTTCTTCTGGCATGTGATTTTCTCCTTAGAAAATATTTATGCTTTTGCTTTTTGGATTTCTCCAATTCTTGTTTCTTTAAAGTCTCAATCCTTGGTACTCTGTTATTCTCTATGAATTCTATTTTATTTAGGAAGTTACTATTATCCCTTTATTTCAGCCGTCACTCTTATGCTGATAATTTTTAGATTTTTACCTCCTATTTAAGCTCCAGTCCAATTTTGTCATATGTCTTTAGGACATCTGGATATTCCACCATATATTCAAGGTCTTCTAAACAGATTTCCTAGGACCCATGACTAACTTCTCTCAAATTCTCAGTTTCTGGCAATAGTCCTACCATGTTCTGGGGTGGAAATGAAAGCTATTTCGCTGTGAAATTTATTGTCACATTGATTATCAGGTTTGATTTGCCTTATTTGGCTAAGCTGTTATGCCCACTGACTATAGTTAAAAACACACACACTATAGTTAAAAATAATAATAATAATGATACTTAACATTATTAAGTAATTGCCATGTGACATGTACTTTTCCAAGAGCTTTACATTATTAACTTGTTTTATCCTCATGTCAACGCAGATTTACAATTTTTGCTTTATCCAGTTGTCTTTTAAATTATATAGGAAAAAAAGAGTTACAAACAAAAATCACATTTTTACTTTCTTTTGTACTTATCTATGTAATTACCTTTCTGTGCTTTTTATTTCTTCTTGTGGATCGAATTACTCTTTAGGGTTCTTTAATTCTGAAGGACTCCCTTCAATATTTACTTTAGGATGGTCTTAGGAATTCTTCAGATTTTTGTTTATCTGCGAATGTCTTAATTTTGCTTTCATTTTTGAAGATAGTTTTGCTGGATATAGAATTCATTAGGTTTTTTTTTTTTTTTCTTTTAGTACTTTGAATATGTCATTCCACCATTTCTGGTCTCTATGGTTTCTGATGAAAAATCTGCTGTTGATCTTATTGAGCATCATATGTATGTGATGAGTTTCTTCTTTCCTTCTGCTTTCAAAATTCTCTTTGTCTTTGGCTTTTGGCAGTTTGATTATGATACGTCTAGACATGGATCTTTTTGAATTTATTCTACTTGGGGTTTGTTGACCTTGGATGTAAATATTTTGCATCCAACATGGGAAGTTTTTGGTCAATATTATTTAAAATATTCTTTCTGTACCTTTCTCTCTCTCTTCTCTTTCTAGGACTGCCATTATGCATATGTTGGTATGCTTTATGGTGTCCCACATGTCTCTAAGTCTCTGTTCATTTTTCTTTACTTTTTTCCTCTTCCTCAGACTGGACACTCTCAATTGACCTATATTTAAGTTCATTCACTGATGTTTTCTTATGTCTGATCAAATTTTCTGTTGGGATTTTCTTGTGAATTTTTCATTTCAGTTATTGTCATTTTCATCTATGCAGAATTTCTCTTTGGTTCTTTAAAAAATTTTAATCTCTATACTGATATTTTCTATTTAGTGACGTATTGTTATCATACTTTCTCTTAGTCCTTTAGATATGGTTTCTTTTAGTTCTTTGAACATATTTGAAATAGCTGCTTGAAGTCTTTGTTTAGTAAGTCCAATGATTTCTTAAAGCCAGTTTCTGTTGATTGTTTTTTTTTTTTTCCATTCTGTGGCTCGTACTTTGTTTCTTTGAGTCTCTGCTTGCTTAATTAGTGATCAGCTAATTATTGGATGGAGATTTTCTTAACTGCCTAGAGCCAATAAATCTTCCAGTCTTTGCCAACGGTCTGCGTGTCTGTGTGTATGTGTTGGGACATGCCTTTAAATCTCAGGCAGGCAATTGACAACTCTGTCTTAGCCCTCACTTCCTGTTAGTGCAATGCCTCAAGGTTAGCCAGAGGGAAGAGCTTAGGCCTTCTCAGGTTTTCCTAGCATGTGGTCATCCCTGGGAATGGGAACAGCCCTATGTAAGTAAGTGATCTTCTAGATTCCTAGGAATATATTTGAACTTTTCAAAAACCCTAGGACATCTCATTATTCATTTTTTCCCTTTAAGCTTTTTGGTTAGTTTGTTGTTTGCCCCAACTACCCCATCAGGCAGTTGTAAAGTTAAACAGTTGCCTTAATTGTTTTTGACAAATGCCTTGGAAAAAGCCTTTTTGAATTTGCACTTGGCCAAACTTGATGTCAGGTAAAATACAGACCACCTTGAAAGTGGGGTTTTCCAGGAACCATTAGACAGATCGAATAATGGCAATCCTTGGGAACAGGGCTGTAAAGAAGCCCCAGCCTGGTTCCACCCCCTCCAGTGGCTGCCAGCTGCTAGTTTTCACTGCAAATGCAGTCTGTTAGTTGTCAAGGCTATAGTAGATCTCAAGAGTGTGGAATGGGACTAGGGCAAATTAAAACACCACAAAACTCTGTTCTTCCCAAGATTCAGCCATTTTTCTTGAGTAAATAAATGCTGCCTGGATTGCTACAAGCCCTTAGTTAATTTCCAGAGTTCTGAAACAGTTGATTTTGACAATTTTTTATTTTTTATTTTTTTTGCCATTTTTCTCTTTGCTTTTTGTGGAGGAGAATTTTCAGAGGTCTTTACTCCACCATTTTCACTGATGTCTTCTCAGTAACAATTAAGAGTTTGCCTGCTGTGTTTTGCATCATATGGGTATATAGAAGCATAAGATTTTTGTGTGTGTGTGCCACAAAAGTCTCATGATTTGCTGCTACCTACAGGATAGGGATAAGCCAACCAGGTGGGATGTTACCCTGGGTAAAAGACTGAGTGCAACCAGGGGGTGAATAAGCCAAGGGAAGTTGAAGTCAGGCAGTCAGGCTAGAGGAGTGGCAACATTGGGAGGGGCAATTTGGAACCTTGTTTACAATATGGTGCATAAATATGGAAGGGCATGATGCAGGCAGGAATAGAAGAATATGTGGAGGAACTGGGAGAGCTTAATCCCATGAGCAGGCCCAGGTGATTGGCTCAAGACTGAGGAGCACACTGGAGTGGAGAGCTCTATTTGCCTGATTTCCATGGCATGTTCCCAGGGCAGTGTGGGGCAGACACTGTAGCTTATCAGAGTTGCTTCCGGGTAACCACTTGTAGTTTGACTGTCAAGGCATACAGCATAGTGAAACATTGAATAATGCCAAGACAGTTTAGGATTTTTCTGAATTTTGTAGTCTATAGACACCGAATAGTTAGAAGAGAGGGAAATCATTAATAGCTGCAGTAGCCAGGCATGTTTCTATGTAGGAGGGAAAAGTACTCTTTTTGAATAATAGATAGTGTTTGGACAGGCAAAAGGTTAAAGGGTCATGGCATGTACCCACAGACATGAGGGCAGAAATGAATATGAAACAGAAAGGTGTGTGTTAGGCTAAGTGTGGGAACTCATTTTAGGTCACATCCGATTTTTTGGTGAAATAGAATTTGAGAATAAGAAAATTTTAAAATAGGAAATTGTCCAGAACACAATGATGTAAGACCACTGGGGAATCAAGAAGAAATAAGTGAAATGATTTCTGGGCACTGTTAAAGATAGACAGCAAGAATTAATGGTAGGTCAGTTCTGCACAGTCATTCTTTTTTTTTCACCCATTGTCCTTCTATTCTTCTGTTACTATCTTTAAGGAGAAAAGAGGCCTAATTTTATTAGACCCTTATTATGTACCAGGTACCATGCTAAGCACTTTCTATGTGGATTTCATTTAATCTTTACATCTCACCTTTTTAGGTAGTCACCATTAAACCCATTTAATAGATACAAGAGATTTGGGAGCTTTAGCTGGGCCCTTTTGTCGTCATAGAAACAAAATTCATCACTAGGAGTGGAGGGTTTATTGTGAGGGCAGTCCAGATGTTAGTTACGGTCTTTCTTTGCATTGTAGATCTCCTGTGTGTAGATTTCCTACATATATACGTGTGTGTGTGTGTGTGTGTGTGTGTGTGTGTGTGTGTGTGTGTAGGAAACAGGGATCTTAGTTAGCAGCTGTCCTTAGTGGTTATCTGGGAAAGGTTTATTTATTGGGCCTCAGGATGGGAACCATGACAGGCTGAGACAGGCCTGAAATGGGAAGGTCATTCATAGTCCTCAGAGTTTTAGGAACCTAAGAAACAGTCTGTGGATCTCTATATGGTGTTCATTGACCCAACTCAGGTATTCCCGTTTGCCTTCTGTGTGTCTGTACTTTTCTCTTCCTAGGACTAGCTAGCTGATTCTTCTACTCTTTTGTTTATATTTGTGAGAGAGAATATTTTTGGGGAGAAACATTTTATGATCCTTCAGCAAGGACTGTTTTGGGACAATTTACACGAGAAGAAATTGAGGGAGTATCAGGCACAGTATTTGACAGGTTTAATACTTAGAGAAATTTAATATGTTCAAAGTCAATCAATGGCAGAGCCAGAAGTTAAATGACAGTTTATCTTAAAGTTTATATTCTTTTTGCTGTTCCTGTGGGCATGACTTTGTTTTAAGCTTATGTGGGTATGTAAATAATCCCTGTCCGCAAGGAGGCTGACAGTAGGTAGATAAATATGATATAAGTTAGTAGACAAGTGTCATATGAATGGTGCAGGCAGAGCATGTTGAGAGTTCAGAGGAAGGAGAAATTTCTCCTGAGTGAATTTATTATAGAAGGATTCATGGCTGAGGTAGTAATTGAGCAGAATAAAGGTAAGCTTTAAAGGTAGAAATGTAGGGAGGGAATGGCATAAATAAAGACTTATTGATGAGGAAGGCACAATGATAAATCTGACTATAGCACAGGGCACTAGAATCTATGGTACATATTGCTTTAGGATGCTTAATCTAAATCATGATTGGAGCAGCATGAAGAATAGATTAGAGTGGAATAAAGTAGCATCCAGGGAACCACCAAGGAAGGGATTTCAATAATTCAGATATGAGATCAAGAAGAAATGAATTAGCATTATGGCAAAAAATATGGAAAGAAAGAAATGAATTCAGGGGCGATTTGAACAAAACAGGACTTGAAGCCCGATTAGATTATATGGATGAAGCATAGGGGAGAATAAGACAACATTGAGATTTCAAGTCTGGATAACAGTGACAGTGAGAATGATAGCTTCATTACGAGAAATAAAATCAGGAAGAAGTGTTGGTGGGGGTAGGAAAATAATGCATGGCTTATGTGTGCTGAGTTTAAGATATTAATAGGGCATCTAGACATAAACATCTATGAAACAGTTACAAATGTGAGCTTGAACTTTGGCTGAGGGGCTGTTATAAAAAACAATTTAAAGATTTGAGAATCTTCAACATGTAAGTTGTGGTTCAAGCATAGGAGTGCATAAGATATCCAAAGGAGAGACAGACCTTAGAGAAAGATAAAAATTCCAAGGGCAAACCTTTGATAAACAACTCACATTTTTTTGGGTAGGATGCAGAAGATGAAGAAATCATGAGATGCTACATGTCCAAGATGGCAGTATGTTCATGCATTGAGCCTTGAACTCATAGCAGTGACAGATAAAACACTGCTAAACTCAAAACAAGATAAATAGGCTGGGTGCGGTGGCTCACGCCTGCAATCCTAGCACTCTGGGAGGCCGAGGCGGGCGGATTGTTTGAGCTCAGGAGTTTGAGACCAGCCTGAGCAAGAGCGAGACCCCGTCTCTACTAAAAAAATAGAAAGAAATTATCTGGACAACTAAAAATATATAGAAAAAATTAGCCAGGCATGGTGGTGCATGCCTGTGGTCCCAGCTACTCGGGAGGCTGAGGCAGAAGGATCACTTGAGCCCAAGAGTTTGAGGTTGCTGTGAGCTAGGCTGACGCCACGGCACTCACTCTAGCCAGGGCAACAGAGTGAGACTCTGTCTCAAAAAAACCCCCCAAAAACAAAAAACAAAAAAACCCCAAAAAAACCCCAAGATAAATATTAATTTGTACCAGAAACTTGAACAGAAATGCAAATTTGTGAGTAGAGCTGATGCCCAAAGTCTCTGGACTCCAGGATGAAAGCAGACAATGGCATTTTGGATTTGGTTTCTGTAATGGGGATTAAAGTGCTTCATATAAGAAAAGAGCTAGAGCAACACTTATTGCTTGAAGTCTCCCCTTAGCCCGAGCCCCACTTCACCTCAAGAAAAGAGTCTGAAAAATATTGTTATTGGCTCCTTCTTGGGATACATACAGCTTCATAACACTGTAATCCTGGAGATTCAGGAAAATACAGATATAGCTTTTAGATTCAGAATGAATCAAGATGCTGAAGGACTATTTAACACTCTTATCTGCTAGTATATAAGATTTGAATCTTGACTGGTTGTTCAGGGAGTTAGGTGGAAACCAGAAAACCAACAAACCACAAACTGCTAGGTAGGGAAGGGTGAGCACAGAGGAACAGAAGAGAGAGAAAATAAAATAAGAACAAAAGACTGTCACACAAGATATATCCAAACCAAGATCCCACAAATTAATCTAATGGTAAGAAACAGTGAAAAAAAAAAAAACTATGAGAATGTGAGTTCACTATTAATAAAATTATTTTTATGGAGAAAGCTGTCAACCTTAAATGAAGTATTTTTGGTATGAAATGAAGGAATAAAATCCATAAAGAGGAACAAAAATTATGAACAAAAATGAAGCAGATATGAAATGAGGATGGCTAGATATAAAAAATACAATTAGATATGTGAAAATGAATATATATATCATTGAAATAAAAAATTAAATTGTTGGGATACATACCCGATTAGACACAAACAAAATCAGTGAATTGAGAGAGAGAGTTCTGAGGAATTCACACAGAATGTGTCATGATAGGTAAAAAGATAAGGAACATGAACAAGTGATTAAGAGTTATGGATAGCATTAGAGGTTCTGAAATATTAAAGACGAGTTCTAGAACAGGAAAAGGGAGAGGAGGGTAGAGAAGGAAATATAAAAGTGTTAATGACAGACAGTTTTTCAGAATTAAAAAAGGCATGAGTTCTCAAGTAGAAAGTACATTTTCAAACCAATAAACATGAAAAAAATGCTCAACATTATTAATCATTGGGTAAATGCAAATTAAAACCACAATGAGATACCACCTTACCCCTGTCAGAATGGTCATTATTAAAAAGTCAAAAAACAATAAATGTTGGCATGGATGTGATGATAAGGGTCACATTTCCTTGTTTCTTTATATGTCGAGTAAGTTTGGATTGTATCCTGGACATTGTGAATGCTACATTGTGCAGACTCTGCATTCTGTTATTCTCCTCTGAAGAGTGTTGATTTATTTAAAAGCAGTTAAATAATTTAATGAGATATAAACTATAAACTAACTCTTGGGTGGCAGCTCAAATCTCAGTTTAGTTCTTTTATCCCTAGTTAGCTTGTTGTTTGCATGTAGCCCTGCACATGTGTGGTTCAGAGATTGGCTAGAGATTTGGGCAAAGATACATAGTTAATATATTCTCCACTGTGGCTCTTTCTTTCTCATAGTTCCCCCTCACTTTCTAGCAGCTGTGATTATTGTTAACTATGTACTTTTGGCGGTATTTCAGGTCAAAAAGGCTGTGAATATGCTACTGGAATCTTTAGCCACTATGTGGCATCTCTTACAAATAGTGTTTAATCAACATGATTAAGCCAAAATGTGATGTTGAGCAAAACGCATAAGTTGTAGAAAGATATAGACAGTATGGTATTAATTATATAAAGTTAAAAGACATGTGAAACAATACATATTGCTTATGGAAATAGACATATGTAATGTGTATGTAGCTACCTTATCTAATCTTTTACCTCATTCAAAATTTCAACCCCTTCAACAAAAACTATTTCTTTTCCTTAGTTTAATATTTTTATTTTTAGTACTTATCAGTACTTAATGTACTGAACATTTTACTTACATAACTTTGTTTTGTCTTCCAACTTGAATATTATCCCCATGAAGGAGAGATTTTTGCCTTTTTTGTTCACTACATTATCCCCAGTGCCTAGAAGAGTGTTTGACGTATAATAGGTACTCAATAAGCAGTTGCTGAACAAATAAATAAATAGTATAAAATATAAGGAAATAACCACAAATTTAGAATAATTTTTTATGTGGGCTTCAAGTGTCTCTAAAATGTTTTATTTGTGAAAAGCAAAATATCACAATGCAATATCACAAAATGTTAAGATCTGATAGGAATGGGTAGTGGTAACATCAGTGTTCATAATATTATTTTTGTATTTCTATCTTTGAAGTACTTCATTAAACAATAGAAGGAACAAAATGTTTGGAGAAGATTTTGAAGATATCATAGAAGTCAAGGGAAGAGGGAATTTCAGAAAGCAATAGGGAGAGATTTCAAATGTTGGCATTAGTCATCAAGAGATAAAGCAATTGTATTTTACTATTAGGAAATTATTATTGACTGTTGAAAAAAACCTGTTTCATCCAGGATTTGATAGTAAGTAGGGTGGTGAGGATAAGGAGGCAGTAGGTAGAGAAATGGAGGCCACTTATTCAGTAAGACAATAGGCACATCTTCTCCAGGATGGCAAATATATCCATGTTTGTCAACAGGATGGAAAAAATCCATTGAAAAGATAGGGACTTAAGATTCCAGGAGGAAAGAAGATAATTAGAGACCAAATTTTAAAATAAACAGGAGTATTTAAATTAGAGGCATAATTTAAGAAGAATAAAGCATTCCATCTGGCAATGAGAAGAGGCATAATCTCTGCAACAGAAGAAAGAGCATGAAAGATTGAGACAAACAGGTGGAGATAGAAGGAAAGATAAGAGAGTTCATATTAGTTTCATTGAAGTAGTTAAGTCAGGCCATATGTTGGAATGGAGAAACCTCGTAAGAGATATGCTGTAGGTTACTGAATTAACCCAAAAGACATTCAGAAGGTTGAAGTTGTGAGAGCCTAGGTTGATGAGCAGGGTATCAATTATATGAATGCCTTCAGGCTTTGAAGGGTCTAGAGCAGTTAGAGAGCTAACCTTACTGGATTGGGTGCATTTGAGTAGCTTGAGCAGTAATGCTAACAGTAGCAGTCACTCATATGTGTCAGGGATTGTTCTAGATTCTCATATATATACTCCTGACTACAACCTTTAATGTGACTATGATATGGCCATTTTTCAGGTGAGGAAATCGAGGCACAGAGAATTTAAGTAATTTGTATGAGGTCACACAGCTCATAAGAGGCAACGCTGGAATTCACACCCAGGCTGTCTAACTCCCAAGTCCATTACCTTAGCAACATTATACTCCCTCTCAATAGAGTAATGGGAGGTTTAATTGATGACAAACAGCAGGATTAATAAGCAGATGAAGGGAGAATAGTTTTCCAACACAAATTTTGTCCTTTGTTTCTTGGTATGTTCTCCAAGGCACATTTTTTTAGGGGGGGAATTAATTTTCAATTACTGTTTTCTTTATCAAAGCCTCGAGCTTCCTGAAAATTTCTGAATAAGTCACCGAGCTTTCTTTTAATCACACAAAATATTTGTCATCTTCTCAGAAATGCTTATTGTATTCACATTTTCTTCAGAATGATTCCGATTTATTTTTACCCAAGATGAACTCATCAGCATCATTCTTCACATAATCATTTATCTTTGACAAAAGAATGGAACTTCTCTTTGGGATGTGATTTTGGGAATGAACAACGGCATAGGATGATAGCCTGCTCAGCCAGACGTACCTGCCAATCAGCAGGTGATATAGCCCAATCGTATATACATCCTGAAGAGCCAAATCACTTCATGAACATTTTTGCAAATATCATGAAACTTGGCCACGGTGTGTGCATCATAATGGGCAGCTTCCCTGTTATTTGTAGACTTTTTTTTTCTACTCAGAAACTTCTTTTCTTGATATTTGTTCACAATATTTTTTCTTAATTGTCAAAGATTAATTTTGAATATTTTATATATGTCATACAGAATTTAATATTCTTTTTCCTAAATAGGGATCATTCTTTTTTAGTGAGAAGGAAAAACATTGATTTAGTCACCATGGTTATCTACATTAAAAATCATAGGTTGACACTTAACAGTTCTGTTCCTATAGCTTTTCTAAATCAACCTGCTATGACCATTGCCCTTCAGCGTTCACAAATTAAACTATTTGAATGAAGAATATCATAATGGTTGGCAATTGTACAGAACTTTTATTTTAAAAGGACTTTCATATCCATTATACCATTTGATCTGCTCAATAACTCTTCAGGTGGCAGGGTAGGTGTTATTGTTCCCATTTTGCAGATAAAGAACCTGTGGCTAGGGATATTAAAAGATTGGTCCTTGAGTGAATAAGTGGTAAAACTGAGTCTTGAATTTGCTTCTTCCCTACTTCAAGTCCAAGCTCAGAATATCTCTCCACTCTGTGTCCATTCTTTGGGCATCTTCCTATGAATGCCTTTTCTACCGCTTTCCTTTCCCATTGGCTTCGGTTTCCCAGTAGAGGGGCTTCCTAACGTGCCCATGTCCAGCCTGCATAGTTGCAAGGGAGCACACCTGGGTTCTTCCTGTCTCCAGTTTTTCATCTTCCTTTTCTGTGGCCTTTCGAGATTCACCACCCCTGGAAATCTCCTCCTTCCTCTAGCTCCAACTTCCAAAGTCTTCTCACAGCCCCCTGGCAGTGGGACCTCCCATCCCTCTCCCCCCGCAGGACAGCCCATCCAGAGGGGAGGCGCAGGGCAGGACCGCAGCACGCCGGGAAGCCATGCTGAGGTTACTTGTGCATTTCCTTCCTCGCGGTCCTCGGGAGCATCCTCTCGCCCTCCGGCCCCGGCTCTCTCCAGCCCGCCCCGGATCCGCCTCCCTCTCCTTCCTCCCGGAGGTTGAGACGAAGCGTGGGACGCACCTGTGTCTCTCTTCGGTCACCCCGCTGAGGCACTGGGGGCTGCTCCGGGAGCAGGATTTACAGGCCCCGAGAACGCCAATGGGAGATCCAAATGGTCGGGGACTCCGGCACTTTAAGAGGCTTTTCTCTGGGAAACACCCGTCCCCTCCGTGCGCCTTATGAATGGAAATACTCCTCCCCCGGTCGAGCCCATTTTCCCATTTCACCAGGAGCCGCAGCCTGCTCTCTCCTTTCGGTCTCCCCGCCCACATCAACGCGGGCAGCTCCAGGAGGGGACGGACAGGAAGCCTTTGGCCGCCTATTAAATCCCACCCATTTCTCCGGGGGCGATTTCCTAACCTTCCGGGACCGAATTCTGCAATTTGATGTGCGTTTTGTCCGAATGGTAGCGACACGGGCCTAAGGGAGGGGGAAAGCGAGGGGGTGGGGGGTGGGGGGTATGCGCTCTTTTCCTCGCAACATCGCTGGCGGAGCGAGGGAGCTCACACGACACAGATTTTGGGGCAAAGCCTTTCCATCTGGACAGCACCATGTCCACCAAAGCGGAGCAGTGTAAGTAGCAGCCGGCCCGGCACCCGGCCCGGCCTCGGCTGGGAGCTATTGCAGTTGCGGCGTTTGCGGCTGCTGGGAGACCTTGGCATTGTGCTGGTGCGGGGGTGGGGGCTGAGGTTGGGGCGGGTGGGGGGGTGGAGGGTGGAGGAGAAGGTGGGGGAGGGTGGACGTTAATGGCAACGCGGCGCTGTCCCCGGTGCTGAAAAATAATGCGGTCTTCCTTAGGCTGGTGGTGGGGTTTTGCCAGACTGAAAGACCCTGCGAAATGAAATGAAAATGGGGTCATTCTCGGGAAAAAGAGGCCCCGTATCTTTCAGATAAACATTTCGGCATCTCTTGTTGGAGTGGGGGAAGGGGGGCAGCGGCAAATCAGGGGCGGGGAACTGTCAGTTGCAACCAAAGCCTGCCCGGTCTTCTGCGCATGCCCAGTTCTTGGTGCTGGAGCCATAGGGGAGTTCGAGTCTGCAGTTTCCACTTCGGGTTGAAGAGGCCAGAAGGGAGGCGAGGGGGAGGGGGCAGGGAGCCAGGCAGAATTCTGGAGCCTGTAGGAGGAGAATTAACTCACTGATGCCAACACTTATGCTGACACTAACCACAGCCATGCGGTGCTTACAAGAAAGTGAAAGGGGCTCTGGGAAAATGACCTAATTGATCTAATTGTTCTTGCAAAGAGCAGAGTTCCTTTGTAGGGCACCTCACACAAACTGTGGCAAATAGCACGAGAGGATTTGGGTTGTCCCTGTAATGACTGCTTGTGTGCCTGGTTGGGAACAACCTAACTCCTTGTGGACGGAGGAAGTTTCTAACGTGGTCCCTATAGCCTGTCTTAGTGCAGTGCGCACTAGTAGGCCTTCAGTATGTGCTTGGTAGGTTGATTAATGTGGAACCTTTTTCTGAGTGCACTTGAAGGGCTTGAGGGATCCAACAGTTTAAACTTTTGATAGTAAATAAAAGATGTTTTTATTAAGCAATGAGTTTGAATTTGTAACAGATATACCAGAACTTATTCATCGAAATGACTTGGGTCTTCCAAAGCAGTACACACTTATGTTGATAATGTTGCCTTTCTAATTCTTTTTTGGAATGGCTGTTAAAGCCGGTTGATGAGACACACAAAGCAGTCATTTGATGGCAGTATCCTGTATATGATAAGATGCAGTATGTCACTTACTCACTGGATAGATTGAATAAACTGAAGACTCACAAAATTCCCAGACTGATGGTTCATTACAGACTGTGTATGCTCATTTATCATCCAGTGCTTGTACTTCTTTACAGTGTTTTATGGATTCTGGAAGATCTGAGTTGGAATCCAAGTTCTGCCACTGTTTGACCTTGAGCAAGATAATTGACCTCTCTGAACTTTATTTCCTCATCTATAAACCTGGGTTAATAATGCTGATGGGGTTGTTGTGACTATAAAGGAAAGAATACACATGAAAAGGTTTAGCAGTAAGCCTAGCACATAGACTTTACTCAATAAATGTGATACTGACAAGTATTTCCCACTTAAATAGTCCATCTCATCTAAATAGTTAGAAAGCTCTCTTGCGATTTTTTTGCATGTTTCCAAAATTTAAATATACCCTTAAAATTAAATTTTGCTTCTACAGAGGCTTTCAAAAAAATTGGATGCATTCTGTTTTGAGTAATGGTAATAAAGTTGGAATGAGTGTAGAACTTCCCACTTGAGGATGTCACTCCCTGACAGGACGATAAAATCAAGTGGTTTATTACAGTATGGTTGTTAAAGAAAAGACACCACCTGTCATTTGATTTTATAGTTACATATTACGTAAGTAACTTCAGGTTAAAGCCAATGAATATTACGTTCTCTTCCTGTGTTCTCTCTTTCTTGTTACATTTTGAGATGCACTGGATGCTTTGTCTTGTCTCTTTCCTGGGCAGTGAATGCCAGGATGAATACAATCTAGATGTGGACTTGGTTGTGTAGTGCTGTTTTAGACTTGTTTGTACAACAGTTTTATTTTGTCTGCAGAGGATGGAAAGGACACCATATTTGGAGGTAGAACATGTGGACTTGAGCTTTGCATGCCCTTCTGATTAACTGTGAGACATTGGGCAATTAACTTAATAGTTTTGTGCCTCAGAATTTCCATCCATAAAGTAAGGAATAACAATAGTAGCTGTCTTTGTTTAGTCCTAAGGGTTTTGGAGGGCAAAGGAGGTAAATAGGAGCAGGCTGTGAAAAGGATAAGGATGCTTTGAGTGTTTTTAGGTATCTTTTCTTAGACTGAAGATAAGTTAGGAATCTCTTTTCTTTTTCTCTTAGATGCACTAACATGAGGAGATTGACACTCCAGTGCACATTATGTACCTGAAAACAGAGCAAAACATGAAAGGCTGCATAGTTGATGTTTGTGAAGGATAAATACTTTGTAATAAAGAGACGTTGCAGATTGGTGGTATTTTATCCTTGGACTTCGTAGGAATGTGGCTAGGGGAAAGAAGCACAAGAAGGAAGGGCCAGGGGATTTGTTTTCTTCTACTGAATGTGAAGACTACCAAGTAAGAAGAGGACGGGAAAGCTCATTTCTCCTCTGCATTCAGGGGTGTGCACAGTACCACTTTCCAAAGGACCCAAGGGGGAGAATTAGGCTTAATATAATGTCAAAATGTTATTTTTATTACCCTTTTTCTTGGAGTTTCTTGATGTAGGTAAAGGTTTCACTGATATAGGAGGTGAACATAGTTTGGTTGAACCAGCAAGAGAAAGTACTTGCATTTTAACCCAAACAGGTTATGTGACTTACCTTTGAAGTGTTATGTATCGTAGAGATATGAAAATGATTTTAATTTTTAGGTAGTGGCTTTTTCTTTTGTGACATAAGTAACAGTGATGAGAGAGAGGGTAGTTTTAGCAAAAATGCAGTTTGGAGCCTGTTTTAAAGTATTTAGTCTGGTTTTTTTTGTGCTACCTGCAGAGCCTCATAACAGGAGGTGAAGGTTTCCTAGCAATTTCTCAGGTGATTGCACAAGAGTTTATTTTTTTTCCTCCAAATGCTTCTTTTTCTTATAAAGTTCACTGTAGTGAAAATGTTTATGTAGCTGATATAGAAGCAAGAATGATAAAGGTAAGAATTTACAGTTTTTTAAAATTTGAAATTCTAAAGAGGAGTTCAACTCTCCCACATCAAACTTTCTCTGTCTTCTAAGTGTTAAAATTGAACAATCGGAGTACTCTGGGTGTGTTCTTTCAAAATAAGCTCTGCTTTTGGTAACAGCAGACGTTAAGAGTTGGGTTTCTAGAATCAGACTGCTGCCTGGGTTTGAATCCTGGCCCTGTTCCCTGTGAGCTCTGTGACCTTGGATAAGTTAACTTCACTTCTCTAAGCCCTGATTGCATCATCTATAAAATGGGAATAGTAATATTTGTTGTGAAGATTAAATGAGGTGATCCATGAAAAGTGCTTAGCACAGAATCCTGGCACATAATGAGGAGTTAATAAATGTTATCTATTATTATTATCATCATCATCAAGTATAAAACTTTGTGCTTGCTGCCAAAATGAGGATAATTATATAGTTGGATCTAGCTTCCCTGAGTGTAGCCAGAAAAAAAAGTAGCCTTGATATTATTTAAATGGGGCATGGGCTATTGGACTAATTTTTATTCTCCTTTCCTTGTCTCCGGGCCTCCTCTACTGCAATCAGCTGTTAACCCATTTTGGGTGGGAGGGGATTCCAGCACGGCATCTCCTTGACTTGGTATGTCCAGCAAGGCACTGGCTGATGACCTACACAGAACATTTCTAAGGCATGAACTGCCTATCCATCACCTTTTGTATTATGATGACAGTGTAGCAGTTGATAAACATAAATTCCTGATATAAATATCTGTCAAAATGTTTGTCAAATTTGGAAATTAACCTGTTGATAATATGAATATAAGCTCAAAATAGCTAAGTATAGAAATGTGGATGTATACTATTTTTAATGTATTTACCCTACTCAAGATCTTTACCTCAGTAACTAAAAATCTTTTTGATTACATCAGAGACAAACACTTTTAAGAGTGTAGCTAATTAGCACTGTGATTTGAAGTTGGACTTGCCCCCTCCCATGCATATTTAAGGGCTATCTTTGATGAGATCAATAGATAGTTTTCTTTATTTTTTTACATTATATGATGACATTACTAAATTGGAAAGTACTTCTTTCAGTAACACTAAAATCTGTAGTCACTTAGAAATCTTTGCAGAACAGCATTGCTAACTTCTTACAGAGATAACTCTTGTTTTACTCATATGTGCAAAAATTAGAATGTTGTTATTAACCATATTGGTGGTTGCAAAAAGAGCAGTGGTTTTTCGCCTTTGTTTTATGTGACTTCTCCGTATCATCTGACACTTGTTGCAGCATTTCTAATTTAAACTCTTATTTTCTTCTTTCTTTTCTGGCTGTTTCCACTCAGATTTTTTCTTAGGGCTATTTTCTTCTTCTGATCTTTAAATATTAGGTTTACATAGGATTCTGTCATTGGTCATCTTCTTTTTTTTTAATTCCACAGACTCTTGACCATATTTACTTGCATGGTATCAGTTATCACCTCTCTGTGGATGACTTCCACATACAATTTGTGAGACCAAATTTGTTTCTGGAACTACAGGCCTCTGTCTCTATCCAGACATCTTGTTTGTACCATAAACGCAGACTGGTTGTCTTCTGTCCGAAACTTGTACTTATTTTCATATTAGTCATTTCAGTGAATGGCACCACCATTTCCCCATTACCCCAAGTCAAAAAATTGGGACTCTTCCTAAACTTCTCCTACTCTCTGCCAGAACTATTCAACACATCACCAAGCTCTGCTGATTCTAGCCCATCAACTCAACCTCTGCTCTACTTCTTTGATCTAGTTTCAATGGACTATTTTTTCAGTTCCTCCAATATTCCATGTTCTTTTCACCTGAAATGCTTTCTTTCCCTCCAGGTCTCCTTCTTTGCCTGTCTAATGCCTACTTACTGCTCCATATTTAGCTTGGAAGGCCTGCCTGATTGCTGCTTTTCCCCTTGTATGCCCTACTTGTATGCTTATACTATATTTCAATAATTTCAATAATTTCTGTTAATTGCCCTAATTTCCTTTGTGTGTGGATTGTATCATGTTCATCTCTGTGACTCCAGCGTGCAACCTATTGTCTAGTGCACACTGCACAAAAATAGTTTTTTGAATAAGTAAAATTGATTGAGGGTGGATGAAATGTCTTATAAGAAAGGATTACATAAAATGTCTTATAAGAAAAGATTACATAATCAAGTGTTTGGATATCTGTTAATTTGAAGATTTTATACTTTTGTTAATGTGAAGTTCTGCATTCTATACAATGTAAACATTGCACAAAATGCATGCTTTTAAAATGGATTTACAGGTAAATAATACTACAGTTGTCAAAAGTACTTAAAATATACTTGCTAAATCAAATGTTATAATATTTATATAACAAGTTATGCTTTTCCTGAACATTCTTTGTGGTTTTGGTTCTCTCTGGTCAGCTAAATTTTCCTTTTACTGTATTTAGCACAATAATTATGACTGCTAATTGGTAGGCAGTTTTAGCACACAGCCAATTGTTTTTTTTTTTTTAAAGATAAAGTGGCAATAAATCTGAAGCCAGGGCCTCCTCAGGCTGTGGTTTTACTTGGATCCTGTTCAAATTTTATGTATTGATTACTCAGCCAATAAATAAGCTTTAAGCTGGGAGTTTTGTTTTGCAGTATTGTTATGTTGGAAATTCATATGCATTTATTTATTATATTTTGAAAAGATGTGGGCAGCTCTGCATAAATGAATACATATATTGGCTTAGAAATAAAATGTTTCCTGCATTAAAAACTACATTAAGCAAAAAATGTATTCTTATCAATAAACTAGCTTTCTGTAGCATGGAAAAGTCGACTATTTCATTTAGAACTTTTAGGTACTTTCAATCCATATATTCTATTTCTGTCTTATTTTTTTGTCCTTCTGGACTTTTCAAGAACAATGTTCCAAAACAGCATATAGTTTATCATCTGAGTCTCATTTAATATTCGACGTGGGATAGAAATTGGACAGGTGTTCAGCATTTCAGGATATCTTTCCTTTTCATAAGTCTCAGAGCCTTTGTCTGACACTGGAATAAAATTAAAAGGATATATACGTGTGTACATAATATTGATGTATATATACATGCACATGTGTATATATGCATATATATCTATGTATATGTAATTTTATTTTTATTTTAAGAATAAATGAGCTTGCCTCGGAAGTGGAAATCATAAACGATTTAGAATGTTAGTTATATGTATTTGAATCTTAAGCTCTCCAGGAAGGAGAGTATAGATATTTACTATTTGTGCCTACTGTGTGCTAGGCATTTGGTATATATTGGCTTAGTTCATTCTCGTAATAGCTTTGAGAGACAATTGTCCTATTAGTACTCTGGTTTTATCTCTTAAATGTTCCTCAAATACCTCACTTCCTCTTTATTCTTTTTTTTTTAAATGCAGAATGCTTCACAAATTTTGTGTCACCCTTGCATAGGGTTCATGCTATCTGTGTATCATTTCAATGTTTTTAGCATATGTGCTGCTGAAGCCAGAACTCCTGCTTATTCTTATACCATCACAATCCTAATTAGGGGCCTTAACCTTCTTTCTGTCATAACAGCCTTTTAATTTACCTCCCTGTGTCTGCTTTTGTCTTCATCAGATCTATCCTCCCGTAGCTGCCTGAAAGATCTATCTAAAATATGAGACAATCATGACATTCTGCTCTTTAAAACACTTCAGTAATTTCCCACCACCTTTGACCAATATTAGAGCTTCATCTCTTTGGGAGTAGAGTGAGCTTCTCCTAGATGTTAAAATGTATACCATATATGGGCCGGGCGCGGTGGCTCATGCCTGTAATCCTAGCTCTCTGGGAGGCTGAGACAGTAGGATTGCTTGAGCCCAGGAGTTGGAGGTTGCTGTGAGCTAGGCTGACGCCATGGCACTCTAGTCCGGGCAAAAGAGTGAGACTTTGTCCCCAAAAAAAAAAAAAAAAATGTATAGCATGTATGTAGAGTAGCTGCTCAAAAATGTTCAACGATAACATCACTAAATTTCCATCTACTTTCTATTTTACATCACCATTTTGTTTTATTTTTATTTATCTATTATTTTAGAGACAGGATCTTGCCCTGTCGCCCAGGCTGGACTGCAGTGGTGCAGTCATAGCTCACTGTCACCTTGAACTCCTGGGCTCAAGCGATCCTCCCTCCTCAGATTCCCAGGTAGCTGGGACTACAGACCACAGGCATGCACCACCATACCTTGATAGTTTTAAAATTTTTTTTGTAGAGGTGAGCTCTTGCTGTGTTGCCCAGGCTAGTATCGAACTCTTGGCCTCAAGAGATCCTCCTCCCACCTTGGCCTCCCACAGTGCTGGAATTGTAGGTGTGAGCCTCCAGGCCCAGCCTACCTCATCATTTAAAAATGCATTCCAGCTCTTTCTTAGGTCCTCCTTAAAATGTAGTACTCGCAAAAGGACTCAATATCTCCTATGTACCCTCTCTAATGCAGAGTACAGGAATCTGTTTCAAAATGTAAATATATAATATCTTTGTATAACATCAACCTGCTGGCCTCCTAAAATGGCCAGATCTTTTCCATATGAATAGCTGTAAGCCTGTTTTCCTTCATCCGCTGTCTGTGCAGTTGAAAGATATAGGACGTTGTTTAACCCTGTAATAGTTTCCTAGGGCTGTTGCAACAAAGTACCACAAACTGGGTGGCTTAAAACAATGGGAGTTTATTCTCACAATTCCAGATGCTGGAAGACTGAAATCAAGATGTCGGCAGAGCCATGCTCTCTCTTCAGGCTCTAGGAAAGTATCCTTCCTTGCCTTTCTCCTAGCTTCTGATAGTTTCTGGCAATCCTTGGCATTTCTTGGCTTGTAGCTGTATCACTCCCATCTCTGCCTTTTTCTATACAGAGCCTGTGTCTCTGTATCCAAATCTCCCTCTCCTCTCTCTTATAAATATACCAGTCATTGAATTTAGAGCCCACCTTAATACAGTATGACCTCATCTTAACTTTTTTACCTCTGTGAAGACCCTATTTCCAAATAAGGTCACATTTGCAGCTACCAGGGTTAGGACTTGAACACATCTTTTTGGGGGACATAGTTCAACCCACTACAAACCTTATTAAATTTTATTTTTTAATCTGAATGAGTATTGAGTCATGCTCATTATGTGTATCTATGGAGACCATATAGCTTCCTCTCTTAGCTTTATTAGTATGCCGAATTAGATTTTCTTATATTTTACTTACAAATTTTTGCATTGATATTAATAAGTTAGATTGGTCTACAGGTTATTTTTGGGGAGGTGGGTAGAGTTGGGAGTAATTCTAGCTAGGATCTGGAACAATGTTATACTCACTACGTAAAGTGAGTTCAGAAGTTGTCCTTCTTTTTCTATGCTCTGGAATAATTAATGTAGCATTGGGGTTATCTGATCTTTAAAATTTTGTTAGAGTTCCCCTGTGAAACTATCTGGGCTGGTGCTGTTTTTTTTTTTTTTTTTTGGTAGTGGTACTGTTTGGTAACTTCTTTCTCTGTTTGTTCTATGACACTTACTCTATTTAGACTTTCTGTTTCTACTGGGGTCAATTTGGTAAGTTTTATTTCTCCAAAAAATTATGCATTTCATCTAAGTTTTCAGATTTGTTGGTATAGAATTATGCAAAGGAGTCTTTTAGAAATTTAAAAAATTCCTCTGTTTTGGTGTTTATTTTCTGCTTGTCATTTCAAACATTGTGTACAGTCAACCCTCTGTATCTATGGCACCTGCATCCACATATTCAACCAATGACAGATCAAAAATATTTGGAAAAAGACCCAATAAAAATAACAATATAACATAAAAATAAGAGAAATAAAAATAAAAATACAATACGGTATAGCAACTATTTTCATAGCATTTGCATTATATTAGGTATTTTTAGTAATCTAGAGATAATTTATAGTATATGGGAGGATGTGTGTAGGTTATATGTAAATACCATATCATTTTATATAAGGGACTTGCATATCTGAGGATTTTAGTATCTGCAGGGGCAGGGTGTCCTGGGACCAATCCTCCATGGATACCGAAGGATGACTGTATTTCATGTGGTATATTTGCGCTTTCTCCTACTCCCCCTAAAGATTGAGTTAGCTAATGATTTGTCTATTTTGTTAATTTCTTTTCCAAGAAACTAGTTTTTAGATTTATTTATTAATTCTATTTTTGGGGGGATTCTAAATTAATTTCAGTTTTCATTATTAATTCCTAATTATATTTTTCTTTGACATTTCCTTTAGTTGTAGCCTACAGATTCTGATAGTGTCAGGCTTTATTATTATTATTTTTAAGAAATTCTATAATTGAATTTTTTATTTTGCCTTTGACCTAAGAGTTGTTTAAAAGTGTGTAAATTTCCATGTGGAAGGGCATCTTTTTTTTTTTATTTTGTTATTGATTTCTTATTTTATTGCATTATGGTTTGAGGATGCTATTTATATTATTTCTATTCTTTAGCACTCCAAGGTTTTCTCTGTGTCCTAAGATTTAGTCAGTTTTTGTGAATGTTCCGTGTGTACTTGAAAAGAAGTTGTAATCTCTGTTATTGATAAAATAATATCGGAGCTTGATGTATAAGATCTACCTTATTTATGTTGTTTAGGTCTTCTATGCCTTTATTAATTTTTAGTCTACTTGATCTTGGATTGTGAGAAGTATGTTAAAGTCTCCTATTATTAGTGTGTTTCTATTTCTCCTTGTATCTTCTGTAGGTTGCTGCTTAATAGTTGTTATTACTGTTACTGGATGCATAAATATTAATAACTAATACCTTCATTGTGAATTGTAGCCGACAGCTTTATAAAGTGTACTTCTTTAACTATTTTAATGATTTTTGGTCTGAATTCCACCTTGTCAAGTATCAAGATTATGACCCCTGTTTTCTTTTTATTTGTGTTTTCCTGATATATCTTTTTCCATCCTTTTATTTTTAACTCTTTTGAATCTCTTTGTTTTAGGTGTGTCTCTTGTATTCTGCATAGTGTTGGATTTTGCTTTATTAGCCAATCTGAAAATCCTTTTCTTTCAATAGGTGAGTTAAGCCCATTTACATCTATTGATATGATTAATATGTTTGGCCTCAGTTCTATCATATTGTTTTATTTTTGTGCTTTTTATATCTGAGCTCTTTCATTATGCAATGGGTTTTATTTGCTCATTTGTTCTATTGGTTAACTTTATACTAATATCTTTGTATAATACCACTAGTCCACTTTTTCTTTTGGACTAATTCGTTCCCTACGTTGAACAATATTGGAATTAGTTTATAAGCCCTTTTTCTCCCTCCCCTCCTTCTATCCCGGTACCTAATATAAAACAATATCGTTTTATTTACAATTAATACCTTTTGGACAATCATATCCATATGCACTCCTTACTTCCAATGCCCCCCAATTTTTGATAATTGTACTACATCTACTATTAATATATTCTGTCCTTTTAACCATGGCGCAGCTTTGTTCTACAGGTACCTTTATATTTAATACTCATCACTCATTCTTTTCTTTTTAATTTCAGCATATTATGGGGGTACAGATGTTTAGGTTACATATGTTGCCCTTGCTCCTCCTCCCCCCTCAAGTCCCAGCTTCAAGTGTGTCCATCCCCTGGATGGTGCACATCGCACTCTTTGTGTATGCAAATACCCGTCCCATCCTCCCCCCTCCCGCCTGCCCAACATCCAATAGATGTTATTCTTATATGTGCACTTGTGTGTTGATCAGTTAATACCAATTTGATGGTGAGCACATGTGGTGCTTGTTTTTCCGTTCTTGGGATACTTCACTTAGTAGAATGTATTCCAGCTGTATCCAGGAGAATACAAGAGGTGCTATATCACCATTGTTTCTTAAAGCTGAATAGTACTCCATGGTATACATATACCACATTTTATTAATCCACTCATGTATTGATGGACACTTGGGTTGTTTCCACATCTTTGCGATTGTGAATTGTCATCACTCATACTGCTGTCTCTCCATCTTTTTGGTTGTCTGCATCTCCTTTTTTAATAGATGCATTAGGAAGGGCTCACAGGATCAATATTCCTTGACTTTTGGCAAGTTTATAATAGTTTGTTTGTAGCTTTGAACTTGAAGGTCAATTTGGGTAGATATAAAATCCTTTGCTTATATTTCCCTTACTTGGGTATGCATCTTAAATTTGTTATATCATTTTCTTTTGGCTTTAAGAATTGGTGGAAAGTCTGATGACAGTCTTGTTTTCTTTCTCTTATTCGTGGTTTAGTCTTTTTGCCTGGTTGCCCAAATGATTTTTTATCTTTATTTAAGGAAGTTTTAGTTACAATATGATTCCATTTTGGCCATGCTGAAATGATCGCAGTGTGTCCTTTCAATATGTTATTTCAAGATATCTTTTATTTTAGGAAATACAGTTTCTGGAAATAGAGTTTTAATATTTGTATTCTTCTATTATTTGGCATTCTTCCTTGAAATTCCTATCATACATATGGTGGGTCTTTTTTGCTAGTCTTTTGTATGGATCACTTTCCATTAAATGTTTTAAAAATCTCTTTCTTCATTTTTTTTGAATTCGTTTAGTGTTATCCACCTGATATACCTTTGTTAGTCTACATGTGAACTAGCCTATTCATGGTGATTCTGCATGTATATAGAAATATGTTTATTTAGCCCTTAATTTGAAATGTCAAATATAAATGAAAGGTCAACAGCATTCAGTTGAATATTATCTTATTTCTCATAAATTTAACTTACTTGTTATAAATAAAGTACAAGTACCTGACTACATCATTATGT
This sequence comes from Avahi laniger, assembly GCA_963575035.1. Taxonomy (NCBI): domain Eukaryota; kingdom Metazoa; phylum Chordata; class Mammalia; order Primates; family Indriidae; genus Avahi; species Avahi laniger. Next base: position 27,741 of record CAUYSK010065396.1, read on the forward strand.
TTGCTAATGTAGACATGCCCAAGTACCTACATCTTAGAATACATGTTATTTTGTCCACTTTCTGTTTTTTATGGAAATAGTTACATATAGTAAAATTCACCCATTTTTAAAGCACAGATAGATGAATTTTGCTATGCATATATATATATGTAACTGCTACCACAGTAAAGATAAAGAACAGTATCTTTACCTTAAAAAGATTCCTTTTGCCCTTTGTATTTGATCCCTCCTTTTACTCCCAGCTCCAGGCACACATTGATCTTCTTTTCATTATTACAGTGTTGGCTTTCATAGAATTTCATAGAAATGGAATCATTCGGTACATAGCCTTTTCTGTTTGGTTTCTTGTATTTAGCATAATGTTTTCGAGAGTCATTCATGTTGTTGGGTTTATTAATATTTTGTTTCATTTTATTCTGTAACAGTCCCCATCAATGTGTATCTTACCATTTGTTCATGATAGACATTTGAATTATTTCCAGTTTTGGCCATTATGAATAACGCTGATGAATATTTGCACACATGTTTTCATGTGCACTTCTGTTTTTATTTCTCTAGGTTGAATACCTAGGAGTGGAATTGGTTGATAGCATGGTAAATGAATATGTAATGTGATAAGGTATCCCCATACTGGTTTGCAAAATGACTCTAAAACTTTATATTCCCACCAGCAGTGTAGGAGAGAGTTGTAGTTGGTCTACATCCTCACCAACACTTGGTATTGATAGTAGTCACTCTAGTCAGGGTGGTGGTATCTTGTGGTTTTAATCAGCATTTCTCTGAGGACTAGTGATGCTGAACATCTTTTCACGTGCTTATTGACCATTTGTATATCTTCTTTTGGGAAGTGTCTGTTCCAATCTTTTGTCTATGTTTATTGGATTTTTTGACTTGTTTTTATTGAGTTGTAAGAATTCTTTATGTACTCTGAATACAAGCACTTTGTTTTGAAAAATTTTGCTTCCAATCTGTGGCTTATCTTTTTTTTTTTTTTTTTTTGAGACAGAGTCTTGCTCTGTTGCCCGGGCTAGAGTGAGTGCCGTGGCATCAGCCTAGCTCACAGCAACCTCAGACTCCTGGGCTCAAGTGATCCTTCTGCCTCAGCCTCCCAAGTAGCTGGGACTGCAGGCATGTGCCACCATGCCCAGCTAATTTTATATACATATATATTTTTTTTTTTTTTAGTTGTCCAGATAATTTCTTTGTATTTTTTAGTAGAGACAGGGTCTCACTCTTTCTCAGGCTGCTCTTGAACTCCTGACCTTGAACGATCCACCCGCCTTGACCTCCCAGAGTGCTAGGATTACAGGCGTGAGCCACCATGCCCGGCCAGGTTATTTCTTTTTTTTGTGAGAAGGTTTTACATTTGAAATTCAATTTCTTTAATTGATATAGAGCTGTTTGAGGTTTTGTTTGTTTGTTTTAAATGTATTCTTGGATCAGTTATAGTTATTTGTCTCCTTCAAGGAATTTGTCCATTTGACAAATTTATCTAGTTGTCCATTTATTGTTATAAAGTTGTTTGTAATAATCCCTTATTATCGTTTATATATCTGTAGAATTTGTTGCTATGTTCCTCTTTTATTTTTGATATTGGCAATTTATGTCTCTTTTTTTCTTGATCTATCTGGTTAGAGGTTTATAAATTTCACTAATCTTCTCAAAGGACCAACATGTGGTTTTGATGATTTTCTCTATTATTTCTCTGCTTTCCATGTTATCGATTTCTGCACTTATCTATATTATTTCCTTCCTTTGGTTTGCTTTCAGTTTAATTGATGGCTCTTTTTCTAGTTTCTTAAAGTGAAAGCTATATTATTGGTTTGACACCTTTCTTCTTTTCTAATATTGGCACTTTAAAGCCATAAATTTCTTTGTAAGCCCCGTGCTAGCTGCCTTCTGCAAATTTTGATAGGTTATATTTTCATTATTGTTTAGTTCAAAATATTTTGTAATTTATCTTGTAATTTTTTTCTTTGACCCAAAGTTTCTTTAGAAGTGTGTTGTTTAATTTCCAAATATTTTGCATTTTTCTGGTTATATTACTTTGTTTGATTTCTAACTTAATTCTATTTTTGTTACAGAACATATCCTATGTGTGCTTTCAATCTCTTGACATTTATTGAGGCTTGTTTCATGGCCCCGAATATGGTCTATACTGGTAAACATTCTGTGTGCAACTGAAAAGAATATGTATTCTGTAATGGTTGGGTGATATGTTGAAATCTTCTATGCCTTTGTTGATTTTTGTCTTGTTTTTCTATCAGTTGCTGGTAAAAGCATATTGAAATCTTTAACTATGATTATGGAACTTATTTTTCCCTTTAAATCCGTCCATTTTTGCTTCGTGTGTTTTGAACCTCACTTACTGTGTTCATATACATCTATGATTGTTATATTTTTCTGTTGAATGTTTCTTTTATTACTATGAAGTATCTTCTTTATGCTTGTTAATATATTTTGTTTTGAAATCTACTTTATTAATATTGCTACTCCAGTCTACTTCTGCTTATTGTTTGTGTGATATATATTTTTCCCCATCCATTTTCTTTCAGCCTTTAAAATTTTCCTATTGGCTTTTTAGGGATTTTTTTTTTCATTTTAAAAATACTGGTTGCCCTTGCAATTATTATGTACATCTTTAATTTTTCACAGTTAACAATGTATACTTTATTTAAAATATAGATATCTTGCAACTGTATAGGACCATATTCCTCTTTATTTTAGTTATTATATGTGATACATCTACATATGTTATAAACTCCATAGGACAATGCTATAACTTTAATTTAATTTAATTTATTTATTTATATTTATTTCAGCATAATATGGGGGTACAGATGTTTAGTTACGTGTGTTGCCCTTGCCCCCCCTCCTCAGTCCAAGTTTCAAATATGTCCATCCTATTGTGTGGTGCGCATTGCACTCTTTGTGTACTCATATACCCGTCCCCTCCTCCCTCCTCCCCCAACATCCAATAGATGTTATTCTTATATATGCACTTATGTGTTGATCAGTTAATACCAATTTGATGGTGAGTACATGTGGTGCTTATTTTTCCATTCTTGGGATACCTCGCTTAGTAGAATGTGTTCTAGCCCTTTCCAGGA
>CAUYSK010065398.1:0-52421 GCA_963575035.1 Avahi laniger
CACGGTGGCTCACGCCTGTAATCCTAGCACTCTGGGAGGCCGAGGCAAGGCAGGTGGATCGCTCAAGGTCAGGAGTTCGAGACCAGCCTGAGCAAGAGCGAGACCCTCTCTCTACTAAAAAATAGAAAGAAATGATTTGGACAACTAAAAATAGATAGAAAAAATTAGCCAGGCATGGTGGCGCATGCCTGTCGTCCCAGCTACTTGGGAGGCTGAGGCAGAAGGATCACTTGAGCCCAGGAGTTTGAGGTTGCTGTGAGCTAGGCTGACGCCACGGCACTCACTCTAGCCCAGGCACCAAAGTGAGACTCTGTCTCAAAAAAAAAAGTTGTTTTCTGGATTTTTAACCCAGTGTGCTCAAAGACCTTACGTATTTTTTCATGTAAAGTATATTGCTAATAAAAATGGGGGGAAATTCAGCTTCACACATACATGCACACGCATATACATAAACTGCAGTCCATTAAATATATAAGTTCCCTGCAATTTGGTTATTGACTTTATAGGTGCGATCTTTGCTAAGCTGATGGGGGTTGGGAAAGCATGAGGAGTAGAATCCTGTATCTTTGACATTAGGTGGAGCCTACAAATCAACTCTTTTCAAAGTATCTTTCACTATTTTTATTTGATAAATACTGACATAGGATTTACTACATAATAGACACTGTTCAAAGCATTTTACCAAAATCAACTCACATAATCATTACCACTCTATGTGGTAGATAGCATTATCATCATCCCCATTTTACAAATGAAGAACAGAGGTTAAGTGGCTTTCCTAAGGTCATGCAGCTAGTAAGTAGCAAAGTTAGGCTTTCAACCCAGGCCACCTGTCTCCAGAGCCCAGGCTCTTAACCACTTTAACCACTCCTCCTGGCCAGAGTAACAGAAATGAAGACAAAATAACAAAATGGATGTGGGATGTTCAGGCTCCTCGTAGAAATGGAACTGAGTTACCATTATTTTTGAGGTGTCCAATGTCTTGCCTTTTGCCTAAAAACAAATTTTAGCTGTGGCTTCATTCCCATAGTCTTGGTGGCAAGCTATAACCTTTCTGGCTGTTCTTTTCACACAAGCCTCCAAAGGTTTTTTTAATTACTCAACAAATGACACAGATTCTTTCAGCTCCCTCTCAAATTCTTCCTTTGAGTAACAACAGATGTTCAACTCATAGACTGATTCAGAAATTCTACCTTTTTTCTCCTGCTATATTTTAACTTGACTCAATGAAAGCCCCTAGTTGTGACAGGTAAGATAATACTTATACTATAAAGAAGAAGGGCAATAATAACAACAATAGTAGTAACACAATTTTTAATATACTGATTATCCCAAATGCTGGTCCTAGACACATCGTATACATTTTTTGTTTAATCCTCACAAAATCCCTTTAAAAAGCAGGTATTATTTAATTCCATAGGCAAGGAAACAGAGTTTAAAATAATAAATGACTTAACCCAAGTTGTCCAAGTAGCAGATTTGAATCAAGGTCTGTCTGACTTCAATGATCATGATACTGGTTACCATCAGAATAACGGTGTAAGGCGTTTTAGTTAAATAAATGCTCAGTTGGTTTCCCAATGGTTGCTCCGCTAGTATGTGGCAGACACAAGATTTACACTCAGAGATCTTAAAACTCCAAGACCTGCGCTCGTTTCATAAGATCCCAAGTCTAGTTTTAGGTAGAATGTTTATAACTTGATGCCCTTGATTACATTGTTGATCTAAATTCATATATATGTGTGGCACTTCTTGGGACTCAATCTCTGAAATTAACAGTAGAAGGTAAAGGTAGAAGTTTATTTGTCTAAATGTGTTTGTTTCGGGGGGGGCGGGTATGTATGTCAGAGCAGGAGGCTGGGAGTGATTGTAAATTCTGTTATTCTGACTTTAATGAAGATGGCCAAAATTCATAGAATATTGCAGGAAGCCTTGTCTGAACCTGGGAATCTAGAACAGGGAGCAACATTTCTCATTTGTGCAATGAAACTTTCAGAGTTGTGTCAGGGCACTCTTAGGAAGAAAAGGAAGAAATAAAGTAGATCATCAGATCGCCAGGTAGAGGATTATACTTACTCCTTAATGGAAAAGCAGGCATATGCAAAAGTAAATTTCTGTACCAACTTTCCCACTTTCTGCTTAAAAAACTTACCATGCATGTGCACACTTTTAACAAAGTGCTAACACTCACAGTAGCAAATGCTACATCTCAAAATGCAAATGCCTTTTCCATTACAATTCCATTTTCAGTCACTCATAACTGCATCAACCATCCTGCATCTTAGCTAAAATATTCTCTGTTTGGCCTCAGGCCAAACACTGATTTTTTTTTTTTCTCTTTTCCAAAAGAAGTTTGAGAAAAGCCCCCTTTAGCTATGTCTGAGTCACTACCAGAGAAGGGGGAGAGAAATCCTTATTATAATCAAATGGGGAGAAGAAGAGAATGCAAAAGAGAACTGTTAGAGTTTCTAAGTTCAGAAGAAAAAAAATAAGAATTATCTGAACTTTAAAACTCAACATGATAAGATGATATACTTTCCTATGTGTGAAAAATTGGCCAAGAATAAGTTATTAACATTTAAGAGTAGCTTGCTGAACTACCAGATACCCTGTTCCCTGAATGGGAGCTGCTATAGAAAGCAAGCAAAAGGCCTTCGGGGAAAAGAATGTCATAAGAGAGTAGAACAAGGGTTCAGTTAATTCTCTTTTCTCAAAGGATGTGATTTTGGCTCAGCCCCAAGGGTCCCAATCTATTCTGGTTGGATGTAGACCTGTTAGGTGTAAATGTCCCCAGGTCTTCATATTCTTTACTGTCCAGGCGCATTTTATCCAGTGGTATTAATTCAACACTGTGTAAGGACAGAAACATCTGTATTTTCAGTCCTTGGTAGTATGTCCCAATCATGTCGTAGGTAATATGATTCAAATAACGTTTTTCCATCATGTTTTCTCCATGGGAATCCGAGTATGTGAGTGTATGGGGGAATGTACACAAATAAATGTTTTATTTTAGACATTGCAGACTAGGGTCTAGATAAAAGTCTTCTTAATAGTATTTACTGTTTTATTCTGCTTTTGGATTATAAAAGTAATCCATTTTTACTAAAGAAAATGTGGGAAATATGGAAAAACATAAAAAAATAATATGAGATTCACCAATATCTCTAGTATTGGGAGATGATTTGGGTATAAATACTTCCATTCTTCCATCTATACTTTTTTCTCTAAGAGAAGACATCATTATATGCATACTATACCTGTTTTCTCATGTCACCAGACGTGTTCTTTTTGTCTACATATAGTAATTCCTTAGGAGAACTCACTCAATCTCAAGTCTTTAAATACCATCTATTTGCTTATGACTCTCAAATTTACATATCCACCCAGAATGTGTCCCTCAAATCCAGACTCGTACATTCAAAGACATTCAATACCAATAAGTTTTTCTTAGACGTTTAATAGGCATTTGAAACCAAACATGCTCAAAACTGAGCTCTGATGTTTGTCACCCCTCAAAGCTTCTCCTGCAGTCTTCCCTATCTCGCTAACATATGAATGCCACCCTTCCTCTTGTTCAGCCCAAAAAACTTTGATTCCTTTTATTTTCTCATATTCCACATTCAATCTGTCAGAAAATCTTGAGAACTCTGCTTTATTACCACCTGGAACCACCATCCTCTCTCACCAGGATTACTACAAGAGCCTCCTAACTGATCTCTGTCTCTTCCCTTGCCCTCTTCAGTCTATTGCAAACATCCCCATCTGAATGTTCTTGTTAACACGTAATTTAGATCTTCACACTCTATCTTTCTCTCTCTCTTGGATAGAAGGCCAAGGTTTTTACCAGAACTTGGTTGCCTGATTACCTCTCTAACGTCCTTCTTTTCCTCTTCTAGTCTACATTCACTCCCCTCTGAATACAATGGTCTCACTGAAGTTCCTCTACTACCACAGGATGCTCCCGTCTCATGGCCTTATGTACTTGATGTTTCCTTTGCTTAGAATAATCTTCCCTCAGATATCCACATGGCTTCCTCATTTCCTTCATGCAAGGCCTTCCCTGGCCCCTTCATCTAAAACTTCACCCATACATTTCATATCCCCTTCCTTGATTTTTTTCTTTTTAGCATTCCCACTCTGTACAGATATTATATATTTTGCTCATTTATCTTGGCAATGGCCCGTCTCTCCCACTGAAATGTAAGCTCTAGGAGGGCAGAGAATTTTTTTTTTTGCATGTTTTTCAATTTTTATATGTCCAGCACCTAGAACACTTCCTTACATATGCTGAGTGTGTAAATATTTGTACAACAAATAAATAAAGACTTACTCTTCAGCTCCCAAAATATTTTCAGTTGGGCATTTTCTGGGACTAGGCCCAACTCCTGATGGTTATTTAAAGTGACTCCATACCCTTCAAGATCAGTCTAAAAGCCAACCACTTCATGAGAGGGTCTTTCCATTATGTTCTATGATATTCAGGACTTTATTTGGAGGCAAGTTAAATAAAAGTTATCTTGAACAAATAATAAGTTGGATGAAAAGCACTAGAAAGCGTCTCTTTTTGTCACCTAACACCTAATATTACATTCCTTCTAAAAAATACATTTTCTTGTACATCCCAATACAAACATGCACAAGTAAATCTGTTTGATGCTGATTTAATATAAAATCCCACAATCATTTGTAATTATCTAGATGGCAAATGTCAGATGAATATTACAGAAGAATGCTATATCACTGTAGATACACAAAGAATCACACAAGTAGGAGGTAAGATTTAGTTTGAACAACCTTGTCACTTGTGTGTGATTGTTGTGCAGTATAAGTCAATTCTGATTTACATAACAGGTGTGTTTTCCTAAAAGTCCCCAGAGATGGATAATCCATTTTTGTGAATTGATTTAAAACATAAAAATGGAATTCCCTATTTAAAGCAACTCTTTAGTATATTATCTAAGATGTAAGTTTGGGTTTTGTTATATTGCATTTACTTAAATCAAGGTCTTGGTTTAATACGAAGTGATCCCAGTAAAATCTATTCTAGTAATCTGGCTTTGAAATAGTCCTATTGGGGAGGGGGGCGGCGCGGGGGCGGGGGGGGGGAGGGATTACAAGGAGGAGGGGCAGCGACACGCACTTAAAGTGATAGCCATAATTTTTCAAGCTGTGTATTGTTCAAACATTTGAAAACAGAAATTTAAAAAGGCTCTAAATTGAAATACCGACATAACATTGACTTGAGAATTTTAATTCGAATTCTTTTATGTGATCCATGTCATTCAGGCCTCATGTAAATAATACCTGAACTAGGGCACAGAATAGCCAGGTTCACATTTTGACTCTGCCATTACTCACAGCCTCTTGGAGCCTGAGTGACCTTACCTGCACAATGGGACTACATAATACTACTTACCTTGATCACAGTACTGCCACAAAATTAATAGAAAAAAACCACCTCTGGGAAAGTTGTCTGTAACTTTCCCTTGCTATTCCAGAAAGAAATTGTTGTGATACTCCCCACCCAGACTATTGCATTTATTACAAGGTACCATGAATAGGATTCTGTTGATCATTTCAGAGATCTGTTTAGGTTTGAAATAAACACATAAATTGTGGGAAGGAAAAATCAAACATTAAGTGAGCTTTTACAAATGATACTTTAAATGATTTGTTGCAGGCTATAGATTGCGTCCTGGTTTCCTAACCCTTACGATCACTCAGGCTATGCAGTATAGTATGCTGAATGTTGCTTTAACCTTAAACATTTCTACATCTCAGCCTAGCTCTCAGGTGCTCAAGGGAAACCAGCATAATACCAATTAGCTAATAACATTCATGTTTGACAATACACGATTTATTATTTTATTTGAAAGCAATGCATCTTTGCATTTCTTATCCAGCTTAGTGGTACTGGTTAACATTTACAATTCATATAAAATACCATTGAACATAAGTAACTTATTAAAATAACACATTATAAGTACTAAATTTTGTCCACAGCCACAATATATCACCAGGTACAATCATAAATACAATATTATAATATTCATTGACCTGCTAATTTCATTGTAATGGGAGCAATCATCTATGATACTGCCCTTGCTGAATTCTCCAGCCCTCTTATCCCATTAATGAGCTTTCTTACCCTGGCAGAGAAATTGACACAACTGTCTCCACTCCCTAACCCTAATTCTATAAGTGGTCCCTTTCCAGTCAGTTCATTATTTAATCAATGTTAATTTTAAAGCACTATGAACTCCTCATGAAATGGGCACAAATGCTAACAAGACTCTTCACTACCAATTTTAAAAATTATATTTCAATAGCCAGTAGCCACATTTTCATTCAACAGCAGTGGTGCCAATAAGATTTAAACTGTAAAATCCATCTCCTTGATCCACACACTCTAAATGTATTTTGAGGAAAAATGTGAAAGACTGGACATTTTTTAAATTATCATGATCATTCCCTTTGTTTAATTAAGTAACTGGCTCCTTTCAAATACTGGGAGACTGCTCTATTGCAACAGGCCCATTAGTGGCATGAATCTGAGAAGCATTTGGCAAAAATGAGAGAAATCTTGTCTCAGTCCCACAACTGAATTTCTTCTGGACCCTGAGCAAGTCATTTAACTTTCCATTTATCTGCTGCTCCCAAATGGCATCCACGAAGTGCTTTAAATTAGCTCAATTTCTTTATTCTTTCAGCTAAAATAAAATACTATTTGAGGAAACAAGTTGTCTTAAAACCTAAACAACAACAAAAAGAAGAAAGTCAAGTCAAGCTATAGAAATTGAAAAAGAATTGGCTAAATTTGCTAAGGGGTAAAATTCTCTAGAAAATACACTAGAAATACAGACATATGAAATATTTCGATATACCACAGCGGCATATGTTTTATTTTTCAAGTGCCTCTAACCTAACAAAGGAAAATTAAACTGTATCCTATTTTAGTATGTTAGAGCCATTTCTAGCACTTTCAAAACAAACACAGTGTATATAGTCATGTTGTTTATGTTCTTGAGACTTTAGGTCAGGGAATGCAGAGTCTGCAGGAAAACTTACCCTCCAAACTGCTATCCTTAAATTTACAAAAAGCATGTTCACCAGACAATAAATTCAAATCAATTCTTCTGGCCTTCTGATTCATCAGCGCATAAACTATCCAGGAATCCTGAGGTGTGATGACCAAAGAAAAATACCTGCACGTTCTAAATAGTCATTACACCGATTCCATAAACTTAGAGAACCTCAAACCCAGCTCATACTGTGTAGTGTGAGGGCCCATACTAGGCTTGGTGATCAGAAGAAAGCAGTAGCTCTTTCTGGATATGGCTAATAAGGATTTGAAATGTGGCCTTCTTCCTTTCCCCAAATGTACATAGATGTGAAAAGATTACAATGCAAATGCTCTGTGTATACAGTTTCCTCTTATCTTCCATTGGATTTCCTCATGTTGAACTATCACAGAGGACAGGGTTCAAGTCAATATGTACCTCCTATTGAGCTTCATCTTGGAGCTTGGCTATGTGCTAGGACTGGAAGCTCTCCAAAAAAAAAATAAATAAATAAAATACAGTAGATATTATGGGGCCTCCTTTTCAGAAACTTATACTGTAGTAGAAAAGTCCAGTGTGGCCTCGAAATAGTTCATAAGGACTTTGAGAAGGAGGGGGACTTGGATAATATAAACGTCTAGGCTGTAAGACTTTGAGAAATCATTCCACGTAAGTAGGGCACATGAGAAGTTAGGACCATGATCCATGCGGAAAGGTCATGACTTGAGCAAAGGGTCTGTGTCATGATAGGAGAAACATAAATCTGAAGGGCTGGGACACTAGTACCAAAGAGACGTCTCCTCGGTTTCAGAGTAGAATACAGAACCACCTTCAATGAGGCAATAAAGAGAAGCACTGTGGTAGTAAAGCTGCAGATACAGAGGTGACCATGAGCCTACAAATTCCAAGAAAATGCACCTAACACCTGTTCTGAGGGAAAAAATTAAGTTATACTTATTTACTTCACAGTATACCTAACAGAAGCCCACAGCATACCTAGCAAGAACCATACCAAGCTAAATGCTAAATATTTTCTCTGATAGTAACAATCACCATTAAACCATGTGATGTGACTCAAATACATAATTTCCATCATAACTCACTGTATATTGAGAATGTGGTATGTGTAAAGCTTGCACTAGGCAAGTAAATTATAGCCATGATTTCAAAGAAGGATATCAGTGCCCCTGTCATAATAAGTGAACCTCACTTTAAATAACTCCAATAAATAATAATCCATTTTTAAAATTTTTAAAAATCAAATAGAGATTCTCACATCAACATTACCACTGTCACCAAAACAGTATTAATTTAAATGGTAAACAACCCCAGTGCCTTTAAAGTTCGATTGCAATAACAATTCAGTTTGTGATATTCCTCTGAATTACCTTCAACCTCTTCCCAAACAAAACCATAGCGCTTCCATTCCTGTTTTTTCTTGATCAAGCTGACACCCATCATTCAGGGAAGGAAGTATAAGAAGAAATGGATATTTGGTAAATTTCTTACGTATTACTTCCATAAAGAGAAGGAAGTGACTGTTGTTTTTGTTAAATACTAACAGCAACAAGAATAGCTAATGTTTATTGACTTTTACGAGGTGCCAGGCATTGTGCTAAACCCTTCGCATGGACTACATCATTTAAGTCTCACAGTTTCCAGAAAGGTTAAATAATAATATTTGAACACAGGTTATAACTCTGGGGCTCAGTCCACAAACATCCATAAAGTTTTAATATATCTTACAAGTGCTCCTTGTGGCAAATGAAAAACTAAGTATGCATTCACATGAACCCTTTCATGCAAAACGTCCCACCGATGCTGTGTCATAATGTGGGCTTTGTGAATTTTGTTTCTGTTCACAGACAATGCTTTTCCCTGAGTTGTTCTACCTCAAGTCCATTTTGTACTAATAGTGAAGATTTTGAATTTGTTACCTGGAGTTAGAGTTATGGAAAAGAGTGAAAACAAATGGTACAATAAGTAAGCCTGTAGTATGGATTTCTTTGGTACTGGGTCCTATAATGATTGGGAATATATGTTCTTCAGGGAAATCTTCTGTGGCCTCATTGTAACTCCCATTCCCCACTAGGCCAGGTTCACTCTGACTCTCTTTCTTAGCAATTAATCTCACTTATGATCATATAATTACAGTATTTAATATTTGTAATTTCTCAACTAGATTTTTAAACTCCCTGAAGGCAAGTACCGCATGTTTTGCTCACTGTGGTATTTGCAGCGCCTAATACAACACCTAGCATATAGTTTATGTCCAATGAATATTTACCGAGCAAATTATGTCTCTGAGCAGTGATACACGTGTATATTATACCCTCGGAGCTCTGTCCTAAGGTGATTATTTTGCCAGTTGTTGAAAAATTCTACATTCCTCCTATTGTTGTCAGAGACGGAAAGAGAATTTATAAATATTGGTCTCTCTGGCTAATGATTTTATAGCTTATATACAAATAAATTATTGATTCTAGAGTTGGAATAGACCTAAAATACCATCTAGTTTACTTTCTTCCTCTTACATTTGAGGAAAATGAAGCCAGAGATTTATCAAAGGTCATGCAGTCGGTTGGTGATGAAAGCATCTATGAATTACTATCTGGGTTTTTAGAAACTGTGGTAAGTACAGAGAGAAGCATGTTTTTTAAAAAAGAAGAAAACCAAACGAAACCAGTACCACAGTAACAGCAAGTTGTTACAAGATTAGTTACAACGCCAGACAGAGTTTTCATGCAAAGTTCAAGAGATTATTAATTAGCAACTATATCTGTCTGAAGTTCCTTTAGGGGGTTGGAACTCTCATATTTGCAAGTCTATTTTTAGGCAGGTGTACACCCGAGTTGGGCTCTCTCATCTTTGTTCTGCACTAGCCTTCTCGCCAGTCTCTCCCATTGAATGCCTGAGAATAGCTTCCCAGAACGGGCTCCACTCTGCTAAAACATCTGCTTGTTGTTTCCATTCCTGCCAGCAACACTGCACAGTCTTTGGCAATCTCCTGAAAACTCTTCTCAATCTGACTTGTGGGAATTTCTGGAGCTCCTCGAATGGAAACTCGTCCAAAATGTGGTGGTGTTCAAATTGGCTTCTGTTTCTTCACAGGATCCGAAAATGGGAACACACAAATGACTTCAAGGAATCAGTGATTCAAGCTGACCTCATCCCCCTCCAATTGCCCTTTGACTTCATCGCAAATAAAAGGCTGAATAGTGACCATTAAGAACCTCTATCCCAGTAAGTATCGTCTCAATGACATCATGCCTATTAAAAGAACTGCTGTCTCAAATAGCACAAAGCCTGGACTATCAATAAGTCATTCATTATCTGGGTAAAATGAATGTGGCATATGTCTGGAATCTGTAAAGCACTCCATTTAGAATAGTACCAGCACTGGTGAGAAAAAGCCTCATAAAAGTATAAATATCATCAAGTTCTCAGAAGAATCAATTCTTTCAAAATATCCTCAAAAATTATACCTTCCGTTGCCTTTTCCTAGCCTGGTAGCCATTTTGCCTATCAGGCTAACATTTCCTAAACTAATGACAAATGAAGTGATTGTATGCCTCAAGGCCCAATTTAATCAAACATGAAAGCTTAACCACCAAACATGAAACCATTTTGCTCACAGTAATGTATTTATACATTATCCATTTCTCAATTGTCTTCATCTATTCTGTATATTCACCTGTTAAAACGAATAGGCTCATCAAAGGCAGGAACTACTTGCTATCGGACATGGTATAATTGCTTATTTAATTCATAATTTTAGTCATAACAGTTTTACCCAGAAAGCTCAAAGAAACATATATTTCACCTTTTCTATGGTAAGAATGACTCTTCTCTGAACCTGTTTTATGCTCAATTCTAATTCTAAATTACATCAATTCATCCTCTTCCCATAAATAGTCTGTGGAAAATTTGACATTACAGGTAAATGAAGGAGAATTGTATAAGTAAATCCCACTTTAAAACTTTTGCCCCATATTTGACATGCAATTTTGAAATATATCGACTCTATTCGGCATGTTTTTGTTAATTTTCAAGCATAGATACATAGCCTGTAAACTGAAACCCTCAGTGCCCCCAAGGTGCTTGGCATAGTATGTGTCAAGACCCTGTAGGGAAGCAGATGGGCAAGGCGTGCAGGGGCTAAACTTCAAGCCAGAGTCAGGTTGAGGAAGAGACACTACCAGGTGCAGCCAGATAGTCAAGGACCTCAGTACTTGCATCTCTGTTGGTGACCTGGTCTTTGGCCCAATCTCATTTCCCTAAACTCTTAAATATATTATACCTTCTCATATATTTTCTAACTTTATTCTCCTAGAATCCTAGCATTGCTGTCTAGTTTCTCTGTATCTTCTACCCATTTAGCCTAAATCAAATGCTTACTGTTATATTTCCCTTTGAATCCACAGTTTGTCCCTTTGATTGATGGATTTATATTGGTGTTCTATCACTTTATCAGGTTTTTCTTGACTTTCCCAATTTGCCTTCTAAAATTGAAGGGCCCTATATAAGAACTGGGATCTTTCTAACTTTCCAGTGCTCAAGAGAGCTGAACAATCTCCCCCAAAAGTATTGATGATGAATACATTTGTTTAATCATCAATACATTTGGAGAGATGGACAAAGAGATTGACTCCACAAATTAGTTGCTTCAAACAACCATGATCATTTATTTTATTCATAAATCTGCAATTTTTGGCAGGTCTTAGCAGGAACAGCTTATTTCTACTCTCTGAGGTGTGAGCTGGGGTGGCTCAACTGGATACTGTAGGATCTACTTTGAAGATGGTTTGTGCACATAGCTTATAAGTAGGTTCTGTAAGCTCACCCAGAACTGTGGGCCAGAGGCTCTGGTTCTTCTCCATGTGGGCCTTTCCGTGGGCTGGTTGGCTTTCTCACAACATGGTGGCTAGATTGTAATAGTGAGTTATCTAAGAGAGAGGAAGAAGTGGAAGCTACCATTTCCTTAAGGCCTAGGTTCAAAAACTGGCAAGGTCACATTCACTGTATTCTGTTGGTCAACCAGATTCAAGTAGAGGGTCCCCTGTTTATACTCAACAGGTATAAACTAATACCTGTTGATGGTTGGAATATCAGAGAATTTTAGGGCCATGTATTAAAATTGTCACACCAACACAGTCACTGCCAAATTATTATCATTTTATCTTTCAGTTTCTCTAGAAATTTATTTGGGACAGGATTAAATCCAAGACTTTCTGAATTCTAATCATTATAATGTTCTTCATCTCTTATTTCACACAGATTTTCTTCAAAGACTGATTCCTTACCCTATGCATTGCAAAGCTTAGCTCGGTCCTTTACAAATGTAAATTTCCTCCCTAAGATGTACTTCTTTGTCCTATAAAATTTTTCCATGTAATGAAACACCTTTTGATTCTGCACTTTCCTGCTCTCTTCTCTTCTACAGATGATCACACAGTCACCAACTGTAAATGAAAGCATTTCTCAACCATCTCCCACATGCAGAGGCTTATTCCAAAGATGCACTGGCTATTTGCAAAGTTAAAAAGAATCATTTCAATGAAAGAACACTGGGAATGAGGAGGGAGTGTACAGGACACCCATCTCTCACTGTTTGTGACTTTCAGCAAACCACTGAACTTCTCAGGGCCTAATGTAGTTTGGACTTGATGATCGTTAAAGTCCTTTGAAAAGAATTTGGTAAAAATAAATACATCATTCATGTCCAAAATCATCTTACACCATGTTGGAGGAGACAGAGCATGAGCAAAAAGGATGAGTGACATAAGTACACTCATCCTCTCAGCACAGAACCTTCCATATATGCCATTCCTGTGCCTCCAATGCCCTTCCTAGGCTCTACCCCACAGACTGGTTAATGACTACTCAAACTTCAGACTCCAGATTAACTATCACTTCCTTAGGAGGCATTCCCTGTCCCCCTTCACCCAGTCAGTTTCTTAGTCTATGTAGTGCCTTTCTCATGTACTCTCCTAGAATCATGTTCTTTTACTTCAAAGCAGCTATTGGTTGTTTCTTTGACCAGTGGTTGTCTGTTTCATTTAATTGAGACCTTAATAAAAGCAGGGCCTGGGTCTTTCTGAGACAACCATTGTATTCTCAGAAACAAATGTGTGCTAGTTAGCAGTTAAGGAAGGAAGGAAGGAAGGAAGGAAGGAAGGAAGGAAGGAAGGAAGGAAGGAAGGAAGGAAGGAAGGAAGGAGCCATAAGCAACTAAACAGATGACATTACAGAAATACAAAGAAAGGAAGATTGCTGTGAGCTGAAGTGCTAAGGAAGTCTTCATGGAGAAGATGAGATTTATTTGAGTTGGACCTTGAAAGAAAAGGTTCCTATCTGGTGGAGTGAGGAAGGGAGGGGAGTAGAGAGAGGGCATTACAGAAAAGGCAAAAACAGACGAAAGTTTCAGTAAAGGATAAATACATTGATCTGGTTAGAAAGAGTTTTTCTGAAGCCTAACTAGAGATACGCTTGAAAAACTAAATTGAAGCTAGTTAATTTGAGCTTTTTATGCCTGGATAAAGAGTTAGGACTAAAGACTGGAAACCTGTATTTTTGAGATAAAGAATGACATAGATATGTAAGAGGAAAAGTTTTGTCTTCTAAATTCTTTGAATCACTTTGGCCTACAGAACAACTTAATCCTGAGACTCAGTTTCTCTCCATGTCAATGAACTATGTCTATCAAGGTATGAAAGCCACATTTGATGTAAGCCCAGAGATTACCCCCTTTATCACTTTGTTCTTTCCCTGAGAACAAATAGGAATGGGGCTTTCATTCCTAAAAATGGACAGGATGGAAAACTTGTAGCATTCAATTATATCTTTTAATTTCAGTACTGCCATGAATAAAGACGGAATCCTGTTAAATTTTAAAGCAGAAGATTCAGAAAAAAGTTTCTGACTCGTCCCACAAAACCACAAATCACAAAAAAATAGAGACTTCAAAAGTCATTCTTCAGCCTCTATTCTGAAGACCAGAAAAAAAATAATATTAAGAAAACTATATTGGCACAGATCAGTCCTAAATCATAGTATCTTCTGCACATTTGGAAGTTCATACTTTAGTGCCAAAGACTGGTGGGGTTCTGATTTAGATTCTTAGATTCTCAGATAAATTTGATAAAAGTCTCCAAAACTTACACCATTGGCCCCCATAAGGACTCATGCATTATTTGAGATATTTAATGAAATAATATTGATTCTATGATACACAGGAAAGACTAATACCTTGGAGTCAGATTACCTATAAGATTTGTAGCCATGTATTCAACTTATTTCAGACTCACTTTCTCATCTCTAAAAGTGAGCTATTACTTCATAAGTTGTTAGGAGAATTAACTAAAAGAATGTATTCAATGTGTCCAGCACACTGAATGTCCTATCGTTCAATAATATTATTGTTCTTTTCCTTGTAATTGTAAAATATAAAACACAGCCTCTTTCACTTACTCGGAAGTTGATATATTATTCCTTTTGTCATATTTAAAATGATTTATGGAATTAACACGAAGTAATAATTATTTACAAACATTTGTTGGCCGGGCACGGTGGCTCACACCTGTAATCCTAGCACTCTGGGAGGCCTAGGCGGGCGGATCGTTTAAGCTCAGGAGTTCGAGACCAGCCTGAGCAAGAGCGAGACCCCATCTCTACTTAAAATAGAAAGAAATTAGCCAGACAACTAAAAATATATAGAAAAAACTAGTCGGGCATGGTGGCACATGCCTGTAGTCCCAGCTACTTGGGAGGCTGAGGCAGGAGGATTACTTGAGCCCAGGAGTTTGAGGTTGCTGCGAGCTAGGCTGATGCCACGGCACTCTACTCCAGGCAGTAGAGTGAGACTCTGTCTCAAAAAGAAAAATATATATATATATTTACAAACATTTATTGAGCACCTATTATACACACAACACCATGCTAGATGTAAAATAACCATTCTATGCCTACAACCACTCTAATTGTCCTTGAGAATACGATATAATTCTTAATAAAGACCTCCTCCCTAGTTTATACATTTGAAACAATTCAGTCACACCTTGACTATTAAATCAGCCAAGTCATTTAGCCCAATCTTATTTCTCTGTGTTTCCCAATTGCCACTGAAGAATTGTCTCGTTTGGGATTTCCTTTAACAAAAAAAAAAAGATTTTATTTAATCTGAAAACACCAAAATTATCATTAATACACTAAATCTCTCTTTGCAGTACTTTACAAACCACAAACAGCTGTGACTTTTGTTAAAAGCTTTATTCTTTCCATTACTATTTGTACCTGATTAAACTTCAATACAGGTGCACATGGCTTGGTAATCACACTTTTATATTTTGCATGCAGATTAGTGGCACAGGAATTTGCATAAATTTGTTATGCACTGCTGCAAAAATGAATGCTCAAGCAACTTTTATTTTTATCTAATCAAATCACTACTTAATGAAAAACGACTGGCTGCTTGCAGAGGTGCACTGACCTGCACTCTGGGGACTGGAGCATTTACAGTTCTGTGGGGGCTTCCTGCAAGCATTTGACTCCAGTACAACTAAAGTACTGGTGAAAACTCAGCGCTGCAAAACCAATCTGATCTACTTTATTCATGGGGAGAGAGCTAGAGATGGATCGTTTTAAAAAATCCCTTTACAGCATAAAACATGTAAAAGAAAGTCAGAGGGGGGCTGTAGCAGCAGCATCGATAGTCACAGTTAAAAGCATACTTACAACCCACAGGGAGGCTTAAGAATCATGCTGTCCCCAAGTAGATCACTTTGGTAAAATGGAATGAGAAACTAGAGGAAAGAGAAACTTTGTACCCCCATTTGTCACATTCTTTCTGATCCATCCAACTGTTGCCATACCACTTTCTTACAGGGACTGGGGGGGAGTCTAGTCACTCTATGTTTCTCTGTGAGCTGTTTATATTACTGCATTAGGGGTGATAAGTGACTACAAATAATATCAATACCACTCCACATGTTTATGCTGCTTTATAATTTTTAAGTTGATTCTACATATATTGTCTCATTTATGTATAACTGATAACTTGCTAATATCCAAGGAGATTTTGCAATTAATTACAACGATGAGGCCGGATGCGGTGGCTCACGCCTGTAATCCTAGCTCTCTGGGAGGCCGAGGTGGGCGGATCATTCTGAGCTCAGGAGTTCGAGACCAGCCTGAGCAAGAGTGAGACCACACCTCTACCAAAAATAGAAAGAAATTAATTGGACAGCTAAAAATATATATAGAAGAAATTAGCTGGGCATGGTGGCGCATGCCTGTAGTCCCAGCTACTCGGGAGGCTGAGGCAGTAGGATCGCTTGAGCCCAGGAGTTTGAGGTTGCTGTGAGCTAGGCTCACGCCACGGCACTCGCCCCCGGCAAGAAAGTGAGACTCTGTCTCAAAAAAAAAAAAAAAAAAAAACTTCTGACTCTTCCGCATGCCAGTTATATGTTGGGAGGATATTTAAGTTTCCTTTGCTTCAGTTCCTCCTCTGTACAATGAGAATAATACTCTATTTTATAGACTCTAAAACACTATTAATTGTAAAACCATTAATTTATATAACACTAAAAAAGGAGAAAAAATGCCCATTACAATGTTGTCTTAAATCGAGAGATGCTAAATGTGCATCTTATGTATATATATAGATATAAATAGATAGATATAGAGAAATGTGCGTCTTAGAATCAATGAAATTTGCTAGTACTTACTTTATAGGGTTGTCATAAGGGAATTTTACAAGATCTGTGTAAGTCCTACATTTTAGAATTTGTATTTTTAGAATATATTATATACTGTTTGTACAATTGATATGGTCTTGGACTATTATTATTCAGTGTATTCACTACAGAAAGTATAAAGAAATAAAACCTTTTATTTTAAAGTACCATTTTTTTTTTAACTGAATGTGAACTCATATGAGGTGTTTTTTTTCTTTCTTTCTCATCTGTGAGAGTATGGACTTCAGGAAAATCTTCATTACTTCATAGAGTTTATATCCTTTATGTTCTTTTTGAATTTTAGAATTTTCTCATGTTAGACTGTTTGGCTGTACAGACTTGGCTTTCTTCAACTTGGTTCTAGGTATTTGAATATTTCGATATGGCATAGATTTCTCTACTTTTGATCTTTGAGAATTGGAAATGTTGTACTGATTTAGTTACTTCAAAAAGAGAGATAGGAAATAAAGACATTGAGCATGTGTTTTTATAAATATTTGTGTGTATAAATATCTAAGTATGTAGATTGATATGCATGCTGCAGCTAAAATGTGAACTCTGGCTGATATTAAGATTAGCTGGGATGACCTGAGTCTCCACAAATAGCCCATGTTTTCTGGCTAATATTATTTTTCCCACCTTATACGTGATCTTAAAAATATGAATGGCTTTGAATGTACCCAGAATTCAATGTGATATTCTTACCTTAAATTTAGTTGATAGTGCTTGAGTCAGAGTCTTGTTGAAAGCTCAGCCCATCTGTTACAGTACAGCCTATCCCTGCTTTCAGGCCCTGTGTGGAAGGAATGAAGCGCTCTGGCTCTTGTGTGAGCATCTCCATGTGGATGAAGTTCACTTCCACATGTTATAAAGGTCCATTTTTATCACAGACTTATTTTTGATGTGTTTATCTGACTTTACAGTCACTCACCTTTCACTTACTGGAAGAAAATAAGGTCAAAACCTGAAAATTTGCTCCGAAAAATTGAGGCAAGCCTAATATCTCTTACTGAAATACTGTCACGGTCTGTGGTAAGGCTTAGAACAACATTAAAATTGCTACCCAGCTATCACTAAATTGGTGCCCCCAAAGGTCAGCAGGAGCCAACACTCCAGGTCTATCAGGAATACCTCTCTGGGCCTGATCAGTGATTCAGCATTCCCTTTTTGTACAAGATAGGTTTAAACACTCACAAGTTTTCGCAGCAGTTGTAACTTGCAACCAAATGTGCACATCTCTGTAGCTACTAAGCCAAAACCAGCACATCATCCTGGACTCCTCCCTCTCCCTTCACCCGCTGCTTTTGATTGCTCAAATTTTCCCACATCTACTCCTGTGATTTACCTAGATTTGACCTCACCCTCTACATGGCCATGACCATCACGTAAACCTTCGGCAGTTTTCTCCTGGACTTCTTCATCTCTCTCAAACTAATGTTCCTGTTTCCATTCTTAGTTTTCCTAAAACCCAGTCCATTCTTCCACTGCTTTGATGGGGATACTTATAAAATGCAGTTCAGATTGTGTTAATCCCCTGCGTGAAATACTTCTCTGGCCCTCAGTCACTTAGGGAACAAAGCCCCAGCATGATACATAAGGCCCTTTGTGGCCAGGAGCTCCTTGCCTTTTAACTCATATTCCATCCCTACCAAATTATACACCTTTCACAAATACTCCACACTCCCTCTGTTCCCCATGTCTGTGCACAAACTGTTTTCTGTCTCTGGAACCTGTGGTTACTTCATTCATCTGTTTCATCTTCCCTTACCCTCAGAAATCAGAGCCAGTGCTACCGTCTGTGAGTCACCCCTGCCTTCCTCTACTCTCACCTCCTCTGGGGAATCAGGTATCCCTTTCTTGTGGTCCCACAATCTCTGCACTTCCCTGACCCCATTGCCCATCTCTCTCCCCTAGATGACTGACCTGAGGACACAGCTTGTGCTGGTAAAGTCTGGAGCCCAGGAGGAATAGTATAGTGGCTGACACATAGTAGATGTTGAATAAAAGTTCATTTAAAGAATAAGCATGGTCCAGGCACAGTGGCTCGTACCTGTAATCCCAACATTTTGGAAGGCAAAGGCAAGAGGATCTCTTGAGGCCAGGAATTCAAGACCAGCCTGGGCAACATAATCAGACCCCATCTCTACAAAAATTTTTTTTCAAAAATTAGCTGGGTGTGGTGGTACTCACCTGTAGTTCCAGCTACTTGGGAGGCTGAGGCAGGAGGATTGCTTGAGCCCAGAAGTTTGAGCTTGCAGTGAGCTATGATGATGCCACTGCAGTCCAGCCTTGAGGACAGAGAGAGAACCTATCTAAAAAAATTTTTTTAAAAAAAGAATGAGCATGATGTTTTTCCAGTGTCTGATTCTCTCATATATAGGTACTCTGGATTATGTTTCTTTAAAGCATCTTTTGTATTCCATGCACACACAGGAAATTAAAAAGCTTGTGTGTACAGCAGTGATCCCACAGGATTTCCATACTTCATATTTAAAATCTATCTTTTCTATTCCCAGTTATGTTACATTTATATAAAATTAAGGAGAATGATACAGCAGCACTCTTGTCTTTTCTCTGTAGCCATATAAAGAGTGTACAAGCTCCTCCATTCCAGAGACTCTCAAACTTGCTGCCACATTAGAATCACCGGGGATATTTTAAAATATACTGATGCTTGGGTCTCACGTGTCTACCCAATAGGTGTGTTGTGTTGCTTCCAAATGTTATAAGTGAACAAATTGTGCTAATTGGCTTTATTATAAAGTTATCCATCCCCATCTCAGCTGAGTACCCAACCTCGATCCTTTTATGCCTCCGCGGTCAGCTCACTTTCCAACTTCTCCCAGCTCTTATTCTCCACTTCTTCACTCCCCTTAGTCCTCCTGCCTTCCCCTGGCCTATGCTGCATCTTCCTGCCACTTGTGAATTGGTTTCTATTTATACTGCTCAAACAGCAGACATGAGTTTGCCATTTTGAATTTCTAGTTTTACCTATATTCTACTAAATCTGATAATGTGACGTTTCTCTAAGGTATTAATAGGCTTATTGGATATTTTATTTAGGACTGTGTTGTGAACAACCCAATGCATACTGGTTTAAACAAAGAGATAATTTATATTCGTAATTTATTGGCTTCCTTAATTGAACTGTCAAGGTAGTTTTTGCATTAAGCAAGGCTTGATTCAGGACTCGAATAGAGTCACCAGCAGCCCTCGCTTGGCAGTCTTTGATGTACAGACTATTCTCAGGCTCACCCCCCTGGAGGTGGCACAGTGGCTGCCCCAGTCCCATACCACACTCTTCATGCTTCCAAATATAAGAAGAGAGAAGGCCTCTGTCTTGGAAAACTCAAGGAAAGTTCCACCAAACATGATTGATTTGGGTTATGTGCACTTCCCCAAATGGGGCCAGGGTGTTGATATGTTGATTGACTTAAGCCAATCAAGGTTTTCACCCCAGGAGCCGAGGGTGCCATTGACCTCCTCGTTGGCTGGGGTATGAGGAATGGAGCAGTGGTGAATTCCCCCAGGAATGAAAGAATGAATGTAGAACGGACAAACAACACATGTTCACAACAATGCAGATTATGCTAATATTGTCTGTCTAGAAGCTTTCGTCGGCATTTGAGCAATATATATTTAATTTGAAACGTCATACATGTAGATATGGAATTGCTTGATCATATTGGACCATGCTGAATTTCTAGTGAAGTGAATGCAAAAAAAAGTTATGTTTTATTTTCATAAATAAGAAATCACTTGTGTCATCGAATTTATGAACTTTTTTTGCAAGTGTTAAAACTTCACTAAATATTAGAAGAATGGTATAATAGAGTCAGAAGAACTGACTTTAAATCAATGTTTTGCCACTTAACTACCTGGGTGGCCTTGGACAAGTTATTTTCTCTGATCACGGACTTTGTTTTCAGCTAGATGCAGATGTAATACATCTCACAAAGTTTTTTTTAGTGTCAACTGAGATAATATATGTTAAAGCATATACAGAAAGTCCTCCACTTATGATGGTCTGACTTATGATTTTCCTTTTAAACTTTATGATGGTGTGAAAGCAATATGCACTCAGTAGAAACTGTACTTCTGTTTTTTACTTTCAGTAAGGTATTCAATAAATTACATATGTTATTCAGTACTTTATTGTACAGTAGGCTTTGTGTTAGATGATTTTGTTCAACTATCGGCTAACGTAAGTGCTCTCAGCACATTTAAAGTAGGTGAGTCTAAGCTATGATGTTTGGTAGGTTAAGTGTATTAAATGCATTTTCAACTTAGGATATTTTCAGCTTATAATGAGTTTATTGGGATGTGACCCCATCATAAATTGAGGAGCATCTGTAATGAAAAGTCAAAGTTAATGTCACTTTTAATTTTACTACCTTGTTAAGTTGACTTTACCTGGCCAAACAAAATATCATTATAATTAAAATGTAATTCTATTTTACTAACACATTGCCTTTATTACCTAAAACCTCTTTTGTTTTTATTTTTTCTTTTTGCTTTTGTCTAAAGAAACATTGGAGTGGCTTATATAAAAAGTATATACTAAGACATTTTAGGATAAAATAAAAAGACCTGTGTT
The DNA here is from genome assembly GCA_963575035.1 of Avahi laniger. NCBI lineage: Eukaryota > Metazoa > Chordata > Mammalia > Primates > Indriidae > Avahi > Avahi laniger. The sequence continues at coordinate 21,393 of CAUYSK010065398.1, forward strand.
GTTCACTCACAAAATCTGAGTCATTGCGACAGTTGAGAATAAAAACCTAGACTTCTGGGAAGCAAAGACAAAAAGACAAACATAGATCTCATTTTGTAATAACAGGATGTATATCATTCGAGAAGAGTGACAACCTTTTCTTAAGGCAAACTTCTAAGTAGAATATATCCCATCAATCTTTCTGTTAAGGGATATTGAACAGCACATAATAGACCATTGTACCGTAAATTTACAAGACCCAGTAAGTTTCGAAACTGTTTTGGACAATTTTCAGTGTAGATGCCATCTACCCTGAGTTTGAATCTGCTGTTTACTAGCTGTGTAGGTAATTTACTGAACTTCCCTGAGGCTCAGCTTTCTCGTCTCTAAAATGTGAATAAAAAAGTAGTACCTCCCGCATGAGGTTATCATAAGGATTAAACAAGAAGAATGTTATGTTGAAGAGATTGGAACAGTGCTCTGAATGTAGTAAGTGCTGGATAAATGTAAATTATTATAACAATAATCATTATAAATTCTGTCAGTAAACATTTATTGGTATAATTAGATATCTGTGAAAGAATATTAGCAATGAGATCACTTTATTGTGATTAAAGAAAATGCGATTAAATACTGAAAAATATCACAGAGTTCTCCGACTAGATTGAAAAAAAAAAAATCTAACCAGCTAGAAATCCAAGGGAAAAATGGAAATATTGTTCTGGTTCTTTCTGTGAGCCAATTAAAGTTTTCTGTTGTTTTTTAAAACAACTCATTTTAGAATAGCACTGAAACTCTCTAAGATACTTTAAGTCAAAAAAAATCTGTGGTAGAAAGAGTCAAAAAGCTAACTGACATATGTGAACCCAGAGGAGACCTCATGATTCACAATTCCCTGAACGTCCTGCGTCCTCTTAGATGCGTGTAGACTCATTAGCATATGGTGGCCAAGTCGATGTGGTTCAGTCATCCACTTACATAAATAATAATGTCTTACAGGACATTGTACATTCTGACTCAAGTGTGCCAAAAATAAAAATAAAAAAACAGAGGAAAAAATAGAATAATTATTTATACTGATAATTCTAGATATAACCCAAAATAAGATTACCTAGAATATTTCACATGTGAATACATTGGTTGTAGATGTCTTTTTAAGTTTGTCCCTTACATAAAGTAAGAGGGCATGTATTCAGAATATTAAATGTTAGTACAGAGAGGAATCAAGAGTTTGTAAAGGTCCACTTAATACAGTTCCTTCTTTTTACTTTAAATATGGAAACCAAGGCCCACAGGCAGTTGGCTAAGTAATAATAAAACTATACCATAAAGTCAGATTTACTGACTCCGAGTCTGATTTGTCTTTTACCTCACCACAGGATGTTTGTTTTTTGTTGGTGGTGATTTTATTTTTTGTCATCGTTTTTTATTTTTGTTTCTGTTTTGATTTCCAATTTTTGCATTCTACAGAGCAAGAACACACTTTATTTCCAATTATTCTGTGATTCAAAACTCCAGTACACTCCATCTTCTAGCAAACTGGACCCAACATTTTAATAAGCCCCTGAGATCGATTTGCTCCACTAAATGTGAATTTCCAGGTTACTTGGCTTTGATCTGAGGCCAAGCATACAGATTGCAGGAGAAGTTATAGTGGAATAGTATAACACAACTACTGCTCTGGGGTTCTATGACCTACAGAAGCGTACGTAAAAGACAGCATCTGTAGCTTGCCCTTTTTACTTGTCTGCACGTGGAAAGCCATAGAGTCGGCCAGGCTGGTGGTAGCTCTCTGCTCGCTGACAGCCATCACCCAAAGGAATACAGTGGCTAGGGTTGAGGAAGTGAGGTGGTCAGAAGAAAGTATGGCAGAAATCGCCAATGCCAGGACAAAGAGGACCTGCCAGTTAGTACTAAGTTGGAATTCCTCATTCATTAGCAGTGCTTTAAGTCCTGTTACCCTCTGGTTTTCCCTTTGCACCAGCTACCATGGTGGAATTGAAAGTATGTTCCTGAAGACTGCTTTATCATGCATCTTCATTACTTTGGTGTGGACTAGATTGTTATATGTATATCAGAAAAGTCACCATAAACAAGTCAAAAGCAATTTGTTGCTATCTACCCAATATGCAAGTTTGGGTAGCAGTCCAGCAGAGATACATATCATGAGAGAGGGTTACTGGGAAAGACAGCTGTCATTTAACATTCTTAACACTGAAAAAAGCATAAAACTAGATAGCTACCTTAAAATGTTATTGATCAGTTCAGAGCATTTAGTTACTTATGTTAAATTTTTATTGATTTGAAGTAGTTTCAGGAGAGACCTATCTGCGTTAGTGAAAAATTTTTATTTTTAAATTTTTTAAAAAGTAATACCTTTTATTACTTTCAATAATCAGACAAATTCAGTATTCTTATGTGGGGTACCTTGTGATTCTTTTAATAAATAGTAAGAATAATGTATTTTCTAAGACGTCGATAAGACTTTAAAAAGGAAATTAGTTGTTTAACCACAGAAAAATTTTTAACCTAGGTGGTAATTCAAGCAATACAAATTTTCGATCAACCCCATTAAAAAGTGGGGAAAAGACATGAACAGAAATTTTTCAAAAGAAGATAGACTAACGGCCAATAAACATATGAAAAAATGCTCGATGTCTCTAATCATCAGGGAAATGCAAATCAAAGCCACAATGAGATATTGCATAACACTGATGAGAATGGCTTTTATCAAAAATTCCCAAACATCTGATGCTGGTGTGAATGCAGAGAGAAAGAAATACTTGTACACTGTTGGTGGGACTGCAAACTGCTATAGTACAGTAGTACAACCTCTATGGAAAGTAGTATGGAGATAGCTCAAACAACTAAAAGTAGACCTACCATTTGCTCCAACATTCCCATTATTGGGTATTTACCCAAAAGAAAAAAAATCATTTTATCAAAAAGATACTTGTACTAGAATGTTTATTGCAGCACAATTCCCAAATGCAAAGATGTGGAATCAAACCAAGTGCCCATCAATACATGAGTGGATTAATAAAATGTGGTATACCATGTATACCACGGAGTTCTACTCAGCCATAAAAAAAAAGGTGAATTATTAATAATACCTTTTGTAACAACCTGGATGGAACTAGAGACCATTCTCTTAAGTGAAGTATTGCAAGAGTGGAAAAATCAAACATCACATGTACTCACTATTAAATTGGGATTTATTGGTCAACACTCATGTGCGCTTATGATAGTAAAACTCAACGGAAATCAAACAGGTGGGAAGGGGAAGAAAGGTATGGGTAAATACACACCTAATGGGCACAGTACATACTATCTGAGCAATGGGCACATTTATAACTTTGACTCAAACTGTACAAAAGCAATTCATGTAACCAAAGTGTACCTCTGTAATATTCTGAAATTTTTAAAAACAATACAAATTTTAAGTATAATGAATTATTTTCACCTTTAAAATTACTAAAAATTTTTGAATTGAGTCTACTGACTGCTGGACAAAAATATAAATTTTAGGAAGAGCCTTAAAACTTAAATGTCCACCATGAAGGAAGTTAATTATGTAAGTAAATCATCATATACATGGGCAGTGGAATAATACCCAACTGATAAACATTATCTATGGAGAATTTATAACAACATGGGAAATGCTCATATTATTAAGGGAGAAAGATGATAACAAAATTTTCCATAAGTTAAAAAGTCAGTACTATTTCAGAACTGTGTATTGATGAAGAGAAAAAATGCTAAAATGTTTTAACTATTTTAAGCTTAACCATTTTACTTAAGTTCTTATTTATGTTAATATGCATAATCATTCTTTTTTCCATTATTGCTACAAAAGTAAAAATAAGCTGTTCTGTTTCCAAATTATTTCAAATACCCCCATTATGAGGATCATAATATAATTTTTATCTTAAAGCAGAAATATTTTTAGATAACACATTTAGGTTTTCCAAATTTTTTTACTTGTACTATCCTTTTATATTTGAGGTTTTTAATGTGTTATTTAAGTATCTGATCATTTTACTACATTACTCTTCTGGAAGAAGTTATATTTTCTGGTATTTTCTCCTTGCTTGCACCTCTGTTTGCCCCCCAACCCCCAAACTCTGAGATGGTATTTCAGTGTCTGTTAGGAAATGGAACCTATATATTTGTTTTAAACTTTTTTTTGGAGGTACAGCGCATAGGGATTATTTAACATTTTCTAAGCACACATGATCCATTTACAAAGACAAAGCACCTTGTGTTTCTATAGTTATTTTTATGTAAAGCTGTTAAAGGAACAGGAAACATCTTTCGGCTGCCTTTCTCCCTACAACTGCCCCAAAAATAGTCATTAGTATTAAATGTAACAGAGACTAAAATTGTTTCCCGTAGATCCTTGGAGAAAGGCTGCAAAGTAACACTAAAGCATTTGGGGTTATTTATAATAAAGCCTGTGCGAAAGAAATAAGATGCCAATTCACGTGTCAGGCAGACAGTGGCAGCTGCTTTGTTACTACATGGCAATGTCCCATCCTAAATCAAGTGGGAAACGGGTACTGTTTGACAGATACTGTCATCAGCACAAACATTATTAAAATAATTTAAAAGCTTCTTCTTTTTTAATCTGAAAAATTGGTTTGTTCAGGCTTTCCCAGCTCTGGTGCTCTGGACTCCAGGGTGAATATTCCTACACCAGATTTTTTATCTAGCCAAGCCCGAGCTATGACTTTTTATCCCAGTGGGACAGTACAGCTATGTTCTTGGCGTTTTCTGCCTATTGCCAGCTAGGGTCTGTGAACAGAATCTCCATTTGTGAGAACCTCATTGTGGATAGCGCGCAGTGGTCTTTTCATTTTGATTGATGGTTCTGGTTCTGCACCATCTGGCTTCTGATAGGCTGCATTAATCATATCCTGAACTAAGAAAGTGTAGACATGTCTGCTTAATATGTACCCATACATAATGTAGCATTAGTTATTCATTCAGCTTGCAAAACAGAGTCATAATGTATGCAAGGTCTTTATATAGTAAAACATAAATATTAATATGCGACCCATTAATGCTGTTTTTACTTGTACTAACCTCCTACTAGTACATTTGTTTATGAAGATTGAGGAATTAAGAGAAAGAAGACCATGTGCACATTTACATGAACACATACAGTTTTGCTGATGTCTCACATGAATTTAGAGTAATGTATGTCTGTAACACTTATTTACCCGTATTTATTTTACGTATCTCTTTAATTGCCTCTTGAAATACAGGTTAAATGCAAGCTGCAACACGGATTCATTTTTTCTCATGTGAACTCCTTGCATCAAATGTAGGTCATCCATTTGCTGGGGTCACTGGGGCGTATGTGGCCCTGCTCTTTTGTACTGCCTCTGGCTGGGCCCACTCTTGACACATTCTGTCCCCTGCTGTGTCAAGCAAAAAAAAAAAAAAAGAGGCCAGCAGAAGCAGGATAGGAATTTGCCAGTCAAACAAAGTTTGCTCCAGATTTAGGACTATTATACTTATCAGTAGCTCAAATTCGGTTTTAGAAATTTGCTAGGGCCTTTTCCAGTGAAGAGAGATTTAGTGTGCATTAATCATAATCCTTTCAGTACCTAGAGAAGGGAGGGTAAGGGGATTTAAATTCTCCTGAGAAGTTACCTTGTACAAAATTGCTAGAGCATATTTCTTGAAGTAGCAAATTAAAACCATAACTTCATAAAACACATTCTATGTTTCATTAATTATGTTTTGTCGTAACAACACTGTATTCCTGTGTGGTTACATCTTCTTGTATGTGCCTCACATTCAAAGTATGTGTTTCAATGAATTATACTATCGAAGAATGAACGAAGATTAATGCTTGTATGCTGCAGAATGCAAAATACAGTCCACACTGTAACAGTAATCAGTCATGGGATAATGCATGGGAAACAAGGCAAATGATTGTAGTTTTTGTTGAGAAATAAGTAAACTATAGCTTCTGTTTGAAATGTAATTGCAGTGAGGTTTAATTAGTCACATAAGCACGTGGAGCAATACTAATAGAAATTATGTAAAATGTAATACATGAGTTCAAACCGATGTCTTAAGAGTTTGAGCTACTAAGATAACATTGTGTAGAAAGCTGGAAAAAAATAATTTCAGGAGTAAAATCAATAATTTAATGTTCAGCTCACTTATTTCTTATTTTGAAACTACTTTTAGCTGTTTCTTCCAATAATTTAGACCCCGTTATTGCTTAATTCATTCTATTAATTGATTTAAAAAAAATACACTCACTGCCAAGAACAATGCATTAGCAAATCAAACTAGAGAGTAGAAAATCTTATATAACCAGGCTTATGACCATGAGAACACTGATGTAGTTCTAGGAATTTATGAAAAGTACCGATTTTGCTGTGAGAAGGCAGGGTTTGTGTTTTGGCTTTGCCTCCCAACTAGCTGGATGATCTTGAAAATAGGTTCAAACTGGCTGGCCTATTTCCAGGTTAACCCTCATTTTAAAATATAATACTCTTAGTGAGCTTTTTATCTAAAAAAGAAATATTTTTAATAACCTCAAGCCTGGTTTCTTATCTCGAAAATGGAGATCATCCCTGCTCTACTTAGCTTTAGTTGCTTGTGAGGCTCTCGTGAGATAATGCATGTGTGTCGTAAAATTTTAAGTACTATAAAAATATATGCGCTGTCATTTTTGTTGATTAAACTTTCCTGGATTTCTTCTGCTATATTCACGAGAGTATACACGATAATACATTCTCCTCCCATGTCACAGTAAATTTTAAGAACCAATGAAATGAGGAATACATGTGTTTCCTGGTGCCTGAATTCCTCTTCTTATATAAGTTCCCTCTAGAGTTTACAGCAACAGTTAAAAACTATTTTTCCCCTATAAAGGACCATATGCTAGTGAAATACAACATAATTTATTTCCATGTTCGAGCAACATATAAACTATTGGACTGTGCTTCTTTAAAATTAGGGACATTTATCCTGCAGCTCAGACAGAACCGAGGAGGAAGGCATTTTAAACCAAACCATTTCGTCAGCCCAGGAAGGCAGTGCCAGAAAGACAGCTTTCGAGAGGCCAGCGCTTCTCTTCTCCATTGGAAAACGGGGACCATCCAGGAGGGGGCATGAACAGATGGGCAAGTTAGCAAACCTGACAGCTTTCCTCTCCCTCCGCAAGTCGTCAATAGACTTTGATTCGAAATGCAGTAAACTCCCAGAATGCCAAATAAACCTCTTTCAAGTATATAAATATCAAAACACAAGTGATTTTTTTATTTGTAACATTTTAATGAATTTTAATGTTTTTGCATTATCATGACTATGTGAGCATTTACATCGGTACTGTTGAATTTTAAGCACTTTTTAATGTTGAAAGCTTGTCGGAAGGACAACCGGACGTATGTATGGGTCTCCAAATCAGGGAAAAATAACTTTCATTCTAGGCTATATTTTGTGTTTACTTGGAGTTTAGGGGAAGTCAAGTAGTGCCCTCTGTACACTTGTACCTAGTGTCACAGAGCAGATTTATATGTGTGTAAACAGTCTTTGTAAATAAGACTCAATAGTCATTATATAAAATTTTATAAAACTCTCATTTATTCAGTCACTGTGCACAAGGCGCTGGAAATCCAGTAAGATACTGTGTGGTCCCATGTTGACACACTGTCAGTCTGTCGAGGAGGATGGAGGTGAACAGCTCATTTTTATTCTAGGATTCATACATAATGCCAGTATCACCGCTATTGTTAATTACTCTGTTATTAGTAGTAAGTACTGTTACTAGCAAAGCGTAAATGTATTTTAAAGGAACTACATTATACAAGTTTAACCGAACATCACTTGAAACTTTGAAAGCACAAAATATTCAGTACTAGCTTCATGCCTGAAAATAGTTGTGGGAGCCATGACTCATTAATTATTTGGTTCAAATAAATTTATTCCTCTTTCCTCTAATAACTAAAAATGTTTACATTTTTTTTTTCTAAGACCAGTATTTACAGGTTTTTCTAGACTGTTAGGGTCCTTGTGCCAACTTCACCAAAAGCATGATAGTCCCAGGGTACCTTTTTGAGTTTCACATCTGGCTTAAACTGTAACCAAAAAACTGAGTTGCATACCCATGCAGATAACTGTCCAGTACTTTTTCCTGAATAGCACTGAACTCTTATATGTTATTTCTTTTGACTCTATCTCAAATCATAAAGATAACACTGAGGAATTACTTCCTAGCTATCTTTCCTATACTGCAATAAATTGTTTGCCTTCTGCTCTTCCCAAAGACCTCCAGGTGATTGATAGTCCAGACCAATGTCTACCACTGCCATCGCCTCACACCGTCACTTACCAATGTGTCCCACCCCACACCATGCAGTACAGAGGAGAATAAAAGCAGAACACTACTGAGAAGGGAAGAGGGTTGGGACAGTCATGCATTATGCAGAGTTTGTCAGCATTAACATGAACAAAAGGTCACCAAGACTCATCAGATTTATAATGGGGAGAGAACATCATTCTTTGCTTTTAAAAATTCCTCATTTTGTATTAACCTAGTCTGCTGCAATCAGTTGGTTTCAAGTTGAAGATACTGTTCTTAGTGAAAAAGCTATTGATTTTTAATCATAGTTGATTAACCTGTGTATTACCAGTCATGAGTTATTTCAGTTGATTAACCTGTGTATTACCAGTCATGAGTTATTTCGGTTTGTATTTCACTCACTGCCAAAGACAGATTTATCATATAAAGAAAGGAACTACTCTCTTTATTTTCCTTTTCACAGCCTGTTACAGTTTGCAAAAAGCAGTTAAAGCATTAGAAACTATAGGCTAAAGTCATCTTCTATATATGTAAGATATCCATCTTTTGAGATAATCCTTATAATTTAGGAATTTTTAAAAATAACATACATATAGAATGTGATTTTTTTTCCTTTTCTAAAGCAATAATTTCATTAGAATTCTTCCTTAACGAGCCTATTCACAGGGTAAAATGACAGCATGATTGCTGTTCAAGCTCATTATTTTCAGATGGCAGAAACACAGAATAATAAAAGGAAAAGCCTCTAATGTGGTTCCTGTGACTCAGTGTTAGAGGAGATAAGAAGGTGCTTGTCAGAATCACACAGCTTATAAGCCATGATGTCCACGTTTTCCCCAAGAGTGGGAAGCCTTAATATCACAACTATTCAGCTTTCCATTCCACAAACATTTATTGTTTATCAACATTTCTAAAACAACTCTGTGTAGCACACACATATGCCTTGTGCTCAGACAGAGTCTCCTCCGTGTTCCTTTTTCAGTTTTATTCTTGCTGTTTTATTCATTTTCTCCCTTTTCCCTTTCATATTAACAAAGTAATTCGCTATTGTATGTATTACCGGGGTCATATTTCTGTTTCAAATGAGAATCGTATCCCTCAACCCCAAAAAGTCTGGGTAGATGGTTTACTGCCATCTGTATTTTGTCATGCAAAAGAAAATGGCTCCTCCAGGTCAGTTCAGTGACTCAGCCGTAGCATAACCAACATCGTATGTGTGGGGGTGGGAGCTATCATTTTATCATTTCAACCACAGACAGCCACACTCAGACTTTTTAAATGCCCATCCTTTAACAAACATACTTGTATCTCTAACATCTTTGTCATCCAAATTTGCCACAACATCTAGGCAGCGTGCTGTGTATCAGAAAGAGAGAGTGCTTTGCAGCTAAGCAAACCTGGCTGGGGATGTGCATTCTCTCATTGACTAGCCGAGAGAATCCGGGCACATCTCCTGATCTATCTGACCCTCACGTTTGTCATCTGTGAAACAGGGAAAATAGTATCCAGTTTTTGTGAGAAATAAAACTCTGAAAACAACTAATTCATGGTAAGTACTCATAAAATCTCTTGCCATTTCCTTTTCCTTTCTTCTAAGTAATTACTATAATAGGCACGATAGTCTAGCCCCCTGGAAATACTGAATTATTAAATATTTTCATGTTTCATTTCTCACATCTTTCAATGACAACTGGAAAAAATACATTACAATGAAGACATAAACACCTCACAGATTAGATCAGTCAAGCCCAATTTTATACAGAATTTCAAAGTCGGATCCAGCCCTGGAGAACATTGTGCAGCAGAGTTTGACTCCTGGAGCAGATCACCTCCTTTTCCCCTCTGTGTGCCCTTCTCGCTGCTTATGAACCCTGCGACCTCTTCTGTCTCCAGTCATCCACAGTCAAGCCTGCTTTCGGGAGAGAGTGTGATAAGCACATCCATTATAAGGTATAAATTATTGAAAAGGGTCGATAGGAGAAACTCCCTGGCTATTTTCATTTTAACAAAAGAGACAGGATTCAAGCCAAGTATTAACTACTAATTGTTGACTCTTATGTGTTAGTGAACCTTTCTGTTTTCTAGCAGACTTTCTGGAACTTGTCGGTTATGGGAGGTCCCTGAAAATTATCATTTTTAATTGACTTTTTCCCCTTTAAGAGGTCACTTTGGATGACTTCTGACTCCAGCAAAGAGATCCACAAATCACTGGAAATTGTTCCCTTCTGGCAGAAGCCCATTATGCCTGTGACCGTGTAGTCCAGTAAAATGTGGAGTCATCAAGAAGGGAATCGGGGACAGAACAGAGAATGGCACCTACAGCAGACTACTGGCGGTAGTTATTTCTGGCCATCAACATGTCTCAAGAAAGATGTAATTAAGCTGGAGAAGGTAGAGAAAAATAATTTCTACCTTCAGTACAAAATTGGTTTTGCTGTGCTTTTTTTTAAAGTCTTCACTTTTAGAAAATATCTGAAAATGAATGAAAATCTCGTTAATTATTAAGAGAGATATATATGTATTACAGGCAAGAATGTCTTTTTTTCCCTCGGGTAAATTGCAATGCTATTTTCTCCACAACCCCTAATAAGGGAAAGACTGGGAAAACTCATAAGTAATTGTTGATAATCTCATATTTCTGCTAACTTTTTATTCCTTTATTATACTCTTCTGATAGAGGATTTGGGTCAGATATGAAAGATTAAGGAGGAGGAATAAAGATGAATCTACTTAATTGCTAATTGTTCCCATGAAATATATGAATAATAGATTGTCAAACGCTGGATTATATACTGCCTTGTTTGTTCACTTAATTATATCTTAGCAACTAGATTATAAATTTCTCAAGAGTAGGAACTATGTCTTATGTTTCCAAGTGTCCTAAAAGGAACCTAGGGTAGTAGTTGACATTGAATAGATCCTAGGTAAATTCTTGCTGAGCAAAATTGAATTTATGGTGAAGGTACTTACAAATTACTTGCATTGAGACCAGGTGTAAACACCAAAGGAGTCTGACATGGTTTTGTTTGGACATACCTTGGACGTGGTAGATGCCTTCTCCCTCCACTTTGGGCGTACCTTTAGGGTGACACTTTAATTCAAGTAAATTGATACCACTCCATCTTCCTAAAAGACCTGTCTGCTTTCTGAGTAAATCATTTACCAAAGGTTCTCAACCAGGGTTGATGTCATTCTATCAAGGGGGTATATGGAAATAGGTAGGGGTTGGTTGTTGGTAGCTATGCTATTGGCATTTAGTTCCCAAAGATCAGAGAAGCTAAACATTCTGAATGTTGCATAGCATAGTCCGTCACAGCAAAAAATTGTGTTCACATTAGCACTAACACTCATATTTAAGAAACAGTGGATTCCTTAAAACCTTCGTCCTGCTTGCCTTGCAAGCCTCATGCTCCACCACTCCCCATTGCAGTCTGTGTGCAAGCCTCACTGAGCTACTTTGTTCCTGATCGTGCCAACCTCTGTCTTCAGCATCTTTGCAGGTTTTGTTTCTGCTGCCCTACTGCCCTGCTTTCTTCTCTAGTGAATGTCTTTTAATCCTTCAGGACCCAGTTCAGGCACCACCTCCTGCAGAAGCCTTTGCTTATTACAAACCCAGCCCGGGATAAGTGGCATTTTTATGTGCCTTCAAAGTACTCTGTGCTTCCCTCTGCCATAATATCGATCCAAGTGAATTGTGTGAAATTTGTTTACTTTCTTGTCTCTCCCTCTTGACTAAAAGCTACTTAAGAACAAGTTGCATGTTCCAGTAATTCATTCAGTGCCTGACACATCGTGGATACTTAATGAATAATTTTTTGAATGAACTGATCAGTCAGTGACATTGTCAGACAGGCATTAGTTCATTCAGCAAATGTTTATTGTGTACTCTTCGTACCTAGGAAGAGACTTGGCATGAGGCAAGCTAGGATATCAGCAAAGTTGGCATTATGGATGGGAAGGAAACCTTACTGGTACAGGGGTAGGGAAGAGGTAGAGAGAAGGGATAGAGAAATTATCCTTACGACAGGGCTAGCTCAGGCTTGATTCACTCAGTAGTCCCTGAGACCGTGAGTGGGATATGGCGGCAGGAGGGACCTGGCCAACGCTATTCAAAGCATGGTACCGGGACCCGGCCACTCCACAAACATATTGATCCGAAATGAGGGAACTACGAAGTTGGAGTAAGCATCTAGGACTTTGACAGAATCATTTTGTATCTCTTAAATCTTATACTAAAAACATTGGAGCTTGTCTTTAATTGCAGTTTTTAGTTTTTATTGTATTTTATAAATAAATTGGTTCCTTATGGATCTGAAATTTTTTTCAAAAAGGGAAGGGAGGAAGGAAGAAGGAATTCAAACAGCTGGTTTTCACCCCAGTACTTCACCGGTATGAGCAGCACTGGTCTAGGCATTCCCAGGAGTGGGTGTGTTTCATGCCAGACTCCAAGTTGGATGCTGAAGAAGCAGAAACTTGCTGCCTTGCTTCCCTTCCTTCTCTCCTGTCCTGGCAAGGGAGTGGTTAACTGAGACAGAGACAAGTGGTTAGGATTAGGGTCCTCTCTGAGTGCCTAGAGTTCTAGGTAAGGCAGTAGCACCTGACTAGAGCTGCCATTCCAAGTAGAAAACAGAACAAATCTACTTGTTTGGCTTAAGCCAGTCTGGCAAGAGACCGGAACTCTATAGGATTTGGGGTGCCCGGTTTTCTTCCTAAGCAGCAAGATTTGTGGAAGCACAATTAAGTCTAGCACCTACCTCCTGGTGAGCTGCTCGCTACCAATGTACTCTCCATACTGGCAATGATTAGCTCAAGAACTAAACGAGGCTGGCTGGATTCACAGGCTAAGGGCCTTCACTGGCAACAACTGAGCGGGTTATGGGAGACGGTAGCAGACATGCCTAGGATATGAGGAACATTGTGCTGGGTATTATGAAGATTTAGAGGTGAGCAGTGTTGTTGATAATTTGAACCTAAAGCATGAGCAAGAGTACGAACAGAATGCTTTAGGAGAAAAGAGAAGTACAAAATGTAATAAAGCAGCCTTAAAGAATAAATGTGAAGTAGTTTGTGTGCAGATTCAAGCAAGGAAACATTATTTGTACAAAATTATTAGAAGTTGGAGACGGTAATGGCAATAGTACATTTATTGACTGTTAAATAAGAAGCAATATGACCCTCATAAAGGCTGTTTATGTATAGCAGGGCTGAAGTGCCACATGATAAAACTCATAAGCTTTACTTACAAGAGTTCTAACTAGTGTAGGAAAAAGAAAAAAATCCTGCCAGACAGCTTGTCTGCTTTGTTTGGAATAGAAGCATAAATATCTAATTTGCCTTGTTACAGAGAAGAATGCATGATCTATGCAGCATGTAGCCAAATAATCATTCTATCAGGCTCAAAATGTAGGGAACATAATTATTTTGCTGCTTCGCCCTAATCCTTATTCTCAGATGGTGAAACAGAAATCTCTAAATTTGTATTTCATTTAGTCGTATTTCATTTCTTAGAAGCTAAAAACATAATTTTGCCAGAAGATCAAAAATAAAAGCAGCCACTACAAGTCAGTATACCCTGAATTAGGAAAGTTAAAAACACACACAGTAATAAATTTCTAAAAGTTTGTTTTTCTCTCGGCATTTTTCTAGTCTGCAGGCTTTTTTTCTTTTCTATTTAAGTGTTGTGTCATGAAAGCAAGTGGGTCTGTGATGATAAATATGTCTCATGGGTGCAAGGTAGGGCCATATAAACCTGTACTATTAGCATTTTATCACAGAAGTTCCTCTGTTAATTTTTCTGTTGAAGAAAAATGAGGATGACTAGCAGCCTCAAACAAAATCTGAGTTTTGTTTTTAAACAAAATTGACTTGATGCTATTTAAGTTAGAAACTGATTTTATGTTTTAGTTTTGTCAGACTTTTACTTTTTAGGTGGTGCCTTGCCAGCCAGCTGCCATTCTGCGTTAGGTTTTTCGGTTTCCTGGTGTATTTTGTAATATACAAAACAAAACGCATTTTTATGAAACCATAAAAATGATCAACTATGCACTCTTATATAGAATGCTTATGTGCAGTGTAATTGTTTAATACTGTTTTCTTTCCACACGAAGTCAACCTGAAAGACTATTGATTGTTGCAAACACTGTTTCTTAATGCCATAATTCTCCAGACCTATGTCTCAAGGGACCCTAGGCAGGAGGGTAATTGTATATGTTGCTGCTCTCTGTTGAACGCCCAGCGACAGCCTGTCTGGGTTGGCTCAGGTCGTAGAACTGCATTTCACAATGCGGAATTGCCTGCAGTTGTGACATAAAGCAGGGTCACCTCCTCATGCATGGCTAAGTGAAGGGGGAGTTTGAAGGTGAAAAACACCAAAATTTTAGTAGACATATTGTATTGAGACTAGAGTAAAATACCATTCTATATGAAGGTTTAAATTTTTCCTTAATTTATAGACATGTGCCAAAATCATCATATTAATTACTTTCATTTGTATAGTACCTTATACAAAGCACTTTGCATGTGAACCATCTCACCACCAAGCAAGCCCTGTTCTCTTGAGCAAGTTATTCAACTTCCTTGATCCTTAGTTTTCTGATCTGTGAAAGCGGGCATAAATTGCAAAATGTCCTCTTAACCTCACAGAGCTGTGAAGGTCAAATGCCATAGAGTTTAGTCATGCGAATGTTAAGTATTTTCCCTTCACTGGAGTAAAGCCACATAAATAAATTAACAACTGTTTTTAAAGCAACTACCCTGTGCTAAGTGCCCTGCTGGGAGCGAGGGAGCCCGGTTTCCTGCCCTGGGAATGGATTCTGGCATTCTGATGGCAGTTCATTCGGAATCACCTGTTTGTTCTTAAAAACCAAAGGAGATGAGATCAGGCAAGCTGAGGGTGGGGGGGGAGGAGGAAGACTGGGAGAATGCCATAGCTTTACATGTTTTCTAAGATTCTCTGTTGGAAGTATTCTTATTTACACTAAATCGAAGATTTATACGAAGTGGTTTCAACTTCATCATGTGTCCAAAATGAGTTCTGTTTTGCTAGGCTTGAGCCCAGGTGGTCATGTCCCCTCAGGCTACCGGGAGCCTTAAGGATCGTAATGTCTTACACGTGTTTCTGGAGGGCCGCAGAGCTGGGTGGCATGGAGCTCACTTGCATGAGTTTCATTCACAACCGCCGTTTCCAGGAAGTCACATCTTCCTTCTCAGAACAATGTCCTAACTGTTAAAAGTATGCAGATCTTCATGTTTGTTCTCAGTGATGAAGAGCAGAAAGTCTACAAAAAATGTTAAATTATGGTAATAATGTAAATGTCTTTGTTTATTGAACTGATCTTTTCACATTTAGAATAAATATCTCCTTTGTAGTGACTCCTTAAAAAATTCCAAAAGCTTTGTAGCATTATTATGAGAAGGGATTTTTTTTTTTTTTCCTCCTGTGAAACTGTGTTAGCAAGACTGGAGAAAACTGGAATTCTCTGGTAACCGCAAGGTCAAGCATCCATCTCCACACACATCTATTCTACCTCATTTATAAAAGAGCAGTTTATTCTTAATTCCTGTCTCCTTTTTAGGGAACAAAGTTAATGTCAACAAGGAACAGTAAATCAGATTTGTAATCTATAATATTAGGGAACAAAGTGATATCAAGTAATTTTTGTGTTGCAATCATAGAGATCATCTTATCTAACCACTTCACAGTCCAGAGAACCTAAGTCTCTGTCTAAAAGTACATGGCTGATTTTTGGCTGATTCTATAGTTTGCTACTATTGACACCAGGCAACACAAGAAGTGATATTTCCTAAAGGTTATGGTGGACCAGAATGTACCATTTTTTATTAAAATAAGTGCATATGAAAACTGGCCTGGTGATTGTACATTTCTAAACTGCAAATATCCAGTGTTACATCTACTGTCCTTAATGGGTCTGGACCACGTATACTACAGTTGCTTACTGAAAGAAAACATCTTCAAATACTGCTTGGGTGCCAGGCACCTAGTATTTTTCTGAACTCTAACATGTATATTCTGGGTCTTGGGTTTTTTTCCCTACTCTGAAGTAGAATAGTAAGAGGGCTGACATGACCAACCAACATCTCCAGGGAGTACCATTCTTTCATAAAAACTACCAAAAAAATATTGTAGTTCATGTCCCATAGCCCAGGGGGAAGAAGTGTTTTTGAATTCTGCAAGCACAGGCAGAGGGCTGATTGGGGGAAACGTTGATTCCTGCTGTCCAACAAATAGTGTTTTGCTGGGAGTGAATCACAAGGTCCGGTTGAGGACCAACTTGAATTTTTAGTACATGAGTTGTTTTATTCAGATGTTTTTTGGCATATAAAAAAAAGTAACTTCATTTAGTACAGAGAACACTTAAGATGAAAGTCTGGAAAGCTTCGACTCTCAACTTTATGGTATATTGTTTTTTACTCTTAAAAATGTTTTTAACCTTTGATCATCTAAAAAGTAGTGCCATACGAGTAACTAAATTCCTTATGAAATTGGCAAATAGAGTGTGATGGGGGTTAATGGGACTTGTGTCATTAGGAAGCCATTCTGTACTCCTTGGGAGAAGATCAGACCATCACACAAAGGCTTAGAGGTTAAAATAATAAGAATAACAAAGGCTAACTTGTAGCTCTGTTTCTGTTGTCATTTCACAAGAGCCTTGAAAGTGATGGAAGCCAAACTTCCTAGTTAGTGCCCTGCAACCAAGCCCACCCTCTCTCACCTTGGTTCTTTGGGATTCTGATTCGCTTTGACTTGAGAAGAAGCTAATTATGGGTTGATTTGCGGAAAGAATGATTAACAATCACTTCTGTTTGGTGGAATGTAATCTGTGGAGGTAGCATTAATGTTTTTACTACCTTATGAAGCAACATGAGGGAGAAGGAAAAAAAACTCTGTATAATTTTTTGCAGCAAGCTATAAAATGATATATTTAGTCTTTACTAATTAAACAAAAACATTTTTATTCACATAATGTCATAATCATGTTACTAATACATCTTAATGCTTACTTTTTAACTAATTCATTTTCTCATTTGTGGCAATCTAGAAAGGTTTATTCAATCTAATGACTGTTTTAAGATTAAGTAGGGGAAAAGCATGTTCTAATTACAGAGATGGCTAAAAGCAAACTAATTAACCAAAAACGTGTATTTCCTTCCTCATAGATGTCTGGTCAGCCATATCCGAGATGAACTTGAGTTACCTAGCTCCCGAGTTTTTTAATCATGTTTTTAGATTGCATTTTTTACACCATCTGTACCATTAACATGACTGTAATTTCTGTCACAGTTGGAAGCTTCAGTTAATAAATGTTTTGTTTTGGAGGGGATGGGAAGCCAGATCAGGAGATGGAAGTGTTTATGAATGAACCAAGGAAAGGATTATGCCTTAACTGAGGGACCATGAGGTGACAATGCTGAACTTCCGTAACTGCGAATTTGCTGTTGTCCTTTCCTGCTCCACCTTACAAATACTCTTCATCCATCTTTCTAAATAAAAAAAAATCTGACCTAATAGAAAGTATTAACCACCAGCTAGTCAAAATCTAAATAAACTCATTCTTGTACAACAGAATATATACAGAAGAATGAAGAAGAATGTGTGGTTATTTTATAAAATTTGGAAGCATTTATTTTTCAATGTTTTATATATCCTGAACAAAGCACAGAATTACAGTGCTATAGTTCAGAGTTCGGAATAAATTACTTTATCCTATTTTTTAAAGAATTACAGGTTTTCTGGATATGTTTTTCTTTTTTCACTAATAACTACTGCAGGCTTTTAAAAAAACAGTGATTATGTTTTCAAAATTGAAGAAAATGATTAGTGTTTTAAAGCATCTGATTATAATTTCAAAGAGTGGTAGCATATTGATTAAAAAAAGTCTGTAGGAATAAGTAATAAAAATTTGGTGGTGGACGGGGAGTGGGTAGGCAACATACAATGTAAGCTGCAAACTTACTGACTTATTTTCAGTTTGAAAAGATGACCATTCATGACTAGAAACTTATCTATATAAGAAGAATATCTATCTATATTAGTTAAGTCCTAGAATACTAGGATGAAATTTTACATCTTGAAGCATGAGACATTGGCTTTAGTACTGTAAAGGAAAATTAGTACATACTGGGTGCCTGGAAGCCTCCCTCAAGGAGCTTACAGTGTAGTAAACATTTGGAGGATGAGGAGTTACTGCAAAATAGAAAATGTAATTTACTTCAAAAATTTTTTTAAATGATGATTTATATAATAAAATTATTTTGGTAGTAGACAATGGAAGTAGCACTTGCAGACATTTGTATTTAGTGGTCTTTTGATATTTGCTAGTAGTACATCCTAAAGCCTTTATGCACCCTCGAATTCCCAGACAGCCTTGTAACATATAGTTGTACCCTTGAATGATGCTAATAAAAGTAATTGAAAATTTAGAATGACACCTCAAGGCCTTTCAGAAAGTGACTGTGTACACTGACAGTAAAGAAGTCACACAGTTGCAAACACTGGGCAGCTGGCTAAAGTCACACATTCAGTGAGTCCATCCCACCTATCAACCTTGAAGTCATTTGGGAATTCCAGATTATACGTCAGCAAAATGACAAATAAATGTAAGTCCTGAACATCCCTGTTCAAAGTAGGAAAAATGAGGATCTAAAAATTTCCCACATAAATTGTACATTTGCCAAACAGCACACGCTTCGAGGAGCAAGAAAAGAATGGGTGTTCGGTGTTCATAAGCAGGGTCCACGGGTATTTGTTGCTTGCTGACTCTAGAGTTTGATTCGTTGGAGTTCATGGTGCAGGCATGCTCGTATGGCCAGTTCCTTCAGGCCAAGACTGTGTTTTCTAGCAATGCATTCTGTTTAACAGAATTCCACCACTGATGAGAACAGTCAAGATATCAAATTTGTTGTAATGCGATTTTCCCTGCATGACTAATCTTCACCCTTGAAACAAAACCTAGTTAGGATTATGAAGGCACATACGACCAAAGCCTCCGTAAAGTTTGCTTGGAACTTGACTTTTAGTGTGTGTCAATTAGCCAAACACTTTTATCGATAAAGCCAGTGACGTTGGAATTGATCAGATTGAGCATTCAAGTCAACTTAATATTTAAAATGCTTTCAGATAATTGCCATGAAGTCTTACGAAATACAACAGCCCAAGTTCAAGGTTGTTCTATAGCTTGGGCCTGACAGGCTTTCCGTACTCCATCACTGGCTTCCTAACTTACTCTTCACCAGACTGAAATCAGAGTAATGAAAACAGTCAAACTGCTCATAAAATGTCACATTACTATGAGAGCACACATTATTTCTACAGATATTTTCTGTCAGTCGCTAGATCACTACTCAAATGACAGCAGTGCCTGCCTGAAACGTGCTTTAGAAGTGACAGTCCTGTACCGTAAAGACAACGTCAGCAGTAAAATTTACTGATTTGTCCCTTTGATCTCAGCCTACAAAAGATACCAAATGTTACTCAGGAATATATAAAACATTTATAGAAAAGGGGAGAAAAGGTTATATGCTTCATTTTGCTTATCAATGTCATTTCCAAGCCAACAATTTTATTAGGGGTAGGGGTATGGTGACATGCTATTTTTAGTTTGTGGGGGAGAAATGTGACATTTAGAACAAATGTCATAGAATTTCTTCAATAAAAATCCATGCTGTCAGCTGCCTAGCTCTAGAGAATTATGGAAAAGCTGTACCGAACCAAAGGAGAGGAACAATAACTTGATTTTTAGTTTAACCCCCTCAGACCCAGCGTCAGTGTGGATGGACGGTTGCGTAGCTCTGGGAAGCAGGCTTGCGTTTGCGCAAAGGGTATTTTTTTAAAAGGGTCTATTCCATCTACCCAAGAAATGATTGTGTTCAGCCACAGCCCTATGACCTGTTTTATTCATCGAACCTTGAGAAGAAGCAATTTTTTCACAAACACAAGAAGAACTCAAATATCTATTTAAATAACTACTCCAATATGAAAGCCAGAAAGTGATTTTGTATTGCCTATAAACAACAAAATAAACAACAGAAACAGTAGAGAACATAATTACCAGACTTCAATATAAAAGAAATAGTATGTAATGAATAGAGTTCTCATTATGAAACATTTTGCTCTTATCGCGTCCTTTTTTTTTTTTTTGGCATATATTCATAGTCTACCATGAAATATCTCTGGGTTGTTATTTAACTTTTCAGGGACAAGAGCCATATCTTACATTTCTCGAAGTCCCCCTCAGTACCTAGCACAGTTCTTGATAAAAAAAACTACTGAACAATTGAAGCGTTGGTTTGAAAAATATGGTCCATATCTAAAGTGTTTTTTAACTTTCTAGCTCTCCGCTAGCATGCCACCCCCACCCCCAACACACACAAAGATTACTTTCAGCCTTTGCTGTTTTCAAGGCTCAGAGCCCACTTTCTCCACCCTTACCCCTATTGAGTAACAACAGTAGTCTCTGCTGACAACGACCTGTGCACTTTTTAAATATATATCATTATTTTCATAAAGTAAGAAGATGGACACATCTGTGTCTTTTTCAACGTTCTCTCTTTTCTTTGCGTCTGCAAATAATTCTGTGCTTCATTCATGATCTTTTTTTTCCTTCCCATCTCAGAAGACGGTCTTCTCTTCCTTGACAAAGCTCTTCCCCTAAACTCTTCACCAGATCCCTCTGCCTTTCCGAAGTTCCTACCGATTGTCCCCAGTGTTCTATCTGTCTTCCTTTTTCTGTGACTCCTTCCCCTTTGCTTTCTGATGAGCATAGTATTAAGTCTCCAATTTAACTGCTGTCTTCCCTAATTACCATTAATTTTCTAAACATAAATTGGGCATTCAATAGTTACAGGCAGTAAGCCAAGTAATAAGGATATACTCTTAAATAAGAGAGTGCCTTCTCTTAAATAGTTCACACCTGCTGAACTTATTCAACAAGTAACGTGTTCAAGGTATCACCTCCACAAACATTCATTCAGCAAACATTTACCCATCAGATTCGGATGACACAATGACTACTAATGATAGTCATTGCTCTCAAGGAGCACATCGTGTATGCTTTTCCTAGCACCTATACTAGCTGTACGTCTCATTTTCAACTTCTGCTTATTTCCTGCCCTCGATTATGATTTCTGTTTTATACATATCTATAATATGCTTATTGCAGTTTTTCTCCAATTGCTATGAAACCATTTTGAAGGCAAAGTCTTTCTAAAACTGAATTACTTTTTATATTTCATGGTCATTTCCTGGACAGAGCACCTCGACACAGGTCCACCTCATACAGCAGCACCAGCTGTGTACTGCACAGCTCCCAGGAGTACGAGACACATCTCGGTTTAGGTGGCCTTGCACATCGGTGCTTAAGAAATATTTTCTTTTGGCTCTTAGAATACCAGCAATTTTTGAAACAGCATTCCATTTTCTAAAATCCTTTTTTTAGTCTTTTCTATCTTCTACTCTTTTTAATTCCCCTACTATATAAAGCCATGTGAATAATTCATATTCATTGGTTCAGAAGTAGGTGATGTTTTGAAAATTCATTTTTATATGAATTGGATATATATGATTTAGTAATTTTTATATGCCCCCAATTATATTCTTAACCTGTTTTTTCTAATAGTGTTTTGACATGACTTTTTAACGCTTGTCATCTATATTGACAACCTCATTGGCAGAGTGGAGGTATGTGATTTTTTTTCTTTTTTTTTTTTTTTTATCGTTTAAGCGTTGTCATTTCTAACCGTGGATTCTCAAAAACAAAGAAAAAAAATTGCTTCTGTATGAATTTATTTAAGACTTTAATGAATCAACCTAATGACATTTGACCTGGGATTGCTTCTGCCTCTCTTCTGATAAATTAGTGAACGTATGTCAGTGTGTTCTATTATGGCAGCTGTTTAATCATCAATAGTAATATTTTGTATAAATCATAATAGAGGACACACCTCCATATCTGTGTGCCCATTTGGGGAGAAGGGTATCATTCTCTTAGCTAGCGACAGAATTCCTCTTAGGAAGGGAACTGGCTTTGCTTAGGAAATTATCTTGATAAACAGTTCAGTGGACAGAATAAGAAGCTAAGGGCATGAGTTAGAAGGAAACGAGGCTGTAAAAGAACTCACCACTCTGCAGTAGAAAAATAGAGGAATTGTTTTCTCTCAGCATAAATGAAAGAAAGTAATAAATGAAGGGGAAGAAGTGGAGAATAACTAGTATTGAGTTTTAAGTGGTTTGCATTTTTTTCTGTGTGTGCACTCAATCACAGAACTAAGTCAGAAGACCAAAAATTGGGAGCTAGATAGGACTTTGAGAATGAGGGGTGGTCTAGATGTTTAAAGTCATTTGAGAAGAGCGCTGGACTTTTTTTCCATAGGGCAAGGAGTGGGAGATTGAAGCCAATCTAACTAGATCTAATGGGGCAGGGAGACTCCAGATGACAGCTGGGTTTCGTTTACAGTCATGCCTGCCTTCAATTTCCAGCCCTGCCTTTTACTAGCTATTTACCTGTGGGAAAAATACTTAATTACTCTGTGCCTCAGTTTCCTCATCTATAAAATGGGAATAATAAAAGTACATTTTTTTCAATTGTCTGGTGACTAAATTAATACATGTAAAAAGAATGGAAAAATGTTTTACATATAAGCACTAGGATAAATGCCACATGTATCACCCATGCATGTGGAAACACATAAGATAGAAGATTGGGTTTACTTTTTGCATGTATGCTTTATGCTGAATTACAAAAAAGTAATACATCAAAAACCCATTCTAAGGAAACCAAATTGGCTCTGTATCCCTTCTTTCTGATAATTTCTATTCTCCTTTAAATATAAAATATTTTATACCCTGATCAAATAAATTACTTAATGAGTAATTTACTATCTATATACCAATATTATTGGGCTCCATCTGTCCTCATGTATTTACAAAGACCAAAATTTTATCAAAGTCTTGATATGTTTTCCAATTCTTATGCATTTGCTCCTTGAGAGAAAACATATTGCTTTGTTTCTAAAACAACGATATAACTAGGTTTCATTAGACATAATGTTAAAAGTTTTAATCATTTGGCTCTTGTCCACATGCGATGGAAAAGTAAATTGCTTTATAAAAGTCGTTACGCCTCTGGTGGCTAAATGCTATACTGTATAAAATATTAAAATACAGGAATGATGACAATATTTTAAGAATATTGTGTATTTTGATTGCTTCCATTGAAAACATTTACTGCTGACCAACTTTGCTAGCTATTCATGTTCATTTCAATTGTCTACCATACTGATTATATATAATATATCTAGAAACTCAGGAAAAAATTTATAATTCAAATCCTCATAACCTCTTAGAAAACATTTAGATTTTAAAGTGTTTATAACACATTTTTCTCTAAGTAATTATTTTATTTCATCTAGTTTTTTTTTCCAGAATTGTACTTTCTATTTGTAATGGGGGCGGGTGGATGTTGGGGAAGATAGTTTTAAGATGTTATTATATTTAGTAGTGATTCCTTTTATAATTGGGAGGGGGCTTTTGAAATAAAATATTCTGTTTTACCCCAGCTCAAGCCAGAAACAGAATTTAGAAGCATGGAGGGAGAAGGGACATGGTGTGGTAGGAAGAGTGAGGAATTTGATTAGAAGAGCACGGAGAAGCCTGGTCTCCCCAGGACATCACTGCCCATTGTAGCACCTTTCACAGTGTATTGTTAACACTTCATTTTCTGTCTTGAGACAGTGAAAGCTCTGTAAGAGCAGGGACTGTGACTGCTTGCTGTATCCCCAGTACCTAGCACTTACAGAAGGTTAATGAGTATTTGTTGAATGAATTAGCTGATTCACTTAAGTCACTTTGCAATTTGGTGATTATTCATTATGTTCGAGAGACCCATTTCCCATGCATTAGTAATTAGTCCTGCTGGGAAAGAAATTTCATAAAATCTGTGAGAAGGGCAGCCTGACAGTGTGTATGAAGGCCTTCCAAATGTGCCAAGGAATATATTATAAAGAAATAGTCATGGATCTGAGTAAACATGAATCTGCGAGAAGGTCCTTTGCTGAACTCTTTATAACAATAAAATGTTAAAGAACAACCTAAATATCCCGTAATAGGTGATGAGTTAAATAAACTTGCTGCATTCATGTGATGTAATGCCACACGGTCACTAAAATCATGTTATAGAAGAATATTTGATGATGGGGAGAGGAATGTTCATTGATATGTCAAAACTTGAAGTATTACGAGATCACATGTATATATGATATCAATTTCATAAAAATAGCACACATTTGCTTAGAAAAAAATAAGACTGGTAAAATATATACCACAATGTTAACAGAGTTATCTTTAAGTGGCAGAATCCCAGGTAATTTTATTTTCTTTTTTGTGCTTTTCTATATTTTGGAAAATTTCTAAAATGAGCATTTATTCCTTTTGTAAAGAAGGGAGAGTAGGGGAGGGAGGGAAGGAGCAAGGAAAGTTTTCCGTGCCATTTTGTAGAGCACTGGGACGAGCGCATCTGTAAGGAACTGAAACAGCAGTGGGAGATGCGGAAGAGAGAACAGTGGATACAAGGAAGATGGAGACGGGCCAACAGTTAACAGCTGTGGCCACCAAAGAATTTGTGTGGTGAGATCAATAGGATTCAAGCAGCTGGAGAGATGCGGCGAGATCCCTGGGAGTAGGATTGGTGGTATGCGTGCTGTTGTCATTGCTTTGGCGTGAAGTATCAAGCCATACGAAGTAGGGTAGGAAACAGAACCTTGGGTGCCTGATAGGCTTTGCCAAGGAGAAGGGTCTCCTGTCTGCCCGGACTGGTTTTCAGCTCAGGATTTAAGCACATTTTAGCCATATATTCCTTTGGCTCTTCATATGTGTTTATTGATTTCTTTTTCTGCACCATATTCTTTGTTTCTGCTGTGATATTTACAGAGACAGTGAGTGGGGTGGAAAGAGACAGGCTTTGAGCTTGGCAGAAATCAGCAGACATAGATTTGATCCCTGCTCTCTCTCTTTTAAGCCCTCTGACCTTGGACAAATTTGCCTTGATGTTCTGTGCCAGCAGTGTTAAAATGATGCTAATAACAATCACCTTGTGAGGTTTTAAACAAGATACATATATGTAAAGTCTCCAGCTCAATGCCTTTCCCAGTAATAGACAGGCAATAAACGCCACCTATCTTAAGATTGACTTTTCTCATTGTTCCCGATCACACAACACAGTATATCTTATAATTACGAAAGCATATGCTTGTGTTGATATCTTGTTTTTTGTTTTTGTAGATTTTTCCCTTAAGTAATGTAAAGAAAATAGCTAAATGAAAATCTTCACCAGTGAAAGCAAGCTGCTTTGTGACTTCCAAAATCAGTAGTTTGGTGGTACTTCTGTTTCATTATGACATCTACCAGTCACCTAAACTGGCCTCACTGAAACAAAACAGCCTTTGAGAAATGCGAGCACATCACTCAGCCTCGTTATGGAAAACTGGCAGAGCACCTGGATGTGCCCAGAGGGACTGTGATTTCACTTCTCACTCCATAAGCAACATCCTTCTGTTGTGAATTAAATCTTCACAGTCAAAATCTGTGTCTGCATGTGCTTGTTTATTTGGAAAAGAAATGTTATTCAGAGGCTTTTTATTTGTAATACTTGCGGAGCAATATGATATTAAGTGAGCTTAATATTGGTAGAGTGCTCTTTTCATTTTAAAGATTCTTCACAAGCTTTTCTTTTTTTTTTTTTTTCTGGTTTTACTCTCTATTATTAGGCCAACAGACAAGTTATATTTTAAACATATGTGTAAGTATGATGTGCATATGTTTATAACATAAATGAATATTATGTATAATCTGTTTGTGAATTGCTGTGTGCATCTGAGGGTATGCATGGTTTCAGTTTACACAAGGAGGTTTCCTTTTTCTGGGTTCACCCAACCTCACTGTATTCAGGATAGTAAATTCTTTCCTCTTATCTCCCATCCCAAGCTGAGTTCAGCATCTGGAGAAGCTAAAGGTCCCAATGCATCAAATTATCCTGCTCAAACTGTTGTTTATTACAGTCCATTTTGCCCTGTCATCCCAGTGACAGAATGTCAAAGCTTTTCTTTCCATTGCCTTCAGCTTTCAGCCTCTGCCGGGATCTGATACGCTGCTCCCGCCTTCCTGGGAGGTGGGGCGGGCAGGCTCAGACAGTCATGGCGGAGGCTGGTTAACTTCCTCGCTAAAGCTCAGGATGGGTTTATGCCCCACCGTTTCCCTTCTAGGGCCACAAACATGGCCTCCATTTTATGAATATTGGTTAGTTTCTTATATATTTCCATTTCTTTTGAGACCTGAGTAACCACAAGCAAAGCATATATGATGGTATTCATAGAGGTGTTGACATTTTAAATCTAGAAATGTAATGTGAATTTCTTCACTAACTACAAATGTGTTCTATAATCTGAGCAAGTTAATTTAGATAAATAGAAATATTTTATCTTTTAAAACTCAGATCAGAATAACTAAACATTCACATGAATTTCCCATTTAATTTTTTAAGTCTTCAACTTCTAACCTCTATTTTTTTCAGATAGAAACATATATGTACTTATTTTTAGTTTTGTACAATTGTAATCATATATCTAATTATACATGATTTACCTTTCCAGGATGAAGTTTTGTGGTGACAAAAGATGTTTTCCAGATACATTTGTTTTGACTATGGTCAGCATAGTTGATAGTTCATAGAAGTTTGCTCAGTGCCTTACTCTGGGGCCTTTTGACCCTTGTTTTCTAAAACTTTTTTTTTTTTAATTTTTAAATAACCTCATTACAGATGTCCTGTAATGATATCTCATTGAACAGGCAGTTTCTATAGTATCCTTAACAAAATGATTGTGATAGAGTTGAGACTAATAAATTTATTTCCAGCTGGCACGCAACATCTCTTATTCAGAGAAGAGAAAATCTGCCAATTGTGACGCACTCCATATTGATCCTAGACTAGGAAATATTCGTGTGGTTCTACTTAAAATCAGCTCTAGCCCAAGTCACACTCTTCTCTTGCCTGGACCACGCAGTGGCCTTCCAACTCATGCCTCCACATCCATTCTCATTCTGCTCTCGAATCTATTCTTCAACAGGAAACTGGAATGATCTTTTATATAAACAAATCTGATTATATTACTTCCCTGCTTAAAACTCCTCAGTGGCTTTCCATTTCTTTTAGGGGGAAGGCAGAACCCTTATGTGTCTGCGATGCCAAATCCCTCGCTCTTCCTAGCCCCACACTCCTGGCCTCCAGGAGTCCCAAGCACACATTGTTCCTTCCTACCATGTGCTGTGAACAGCCCCTGCCTGAAATACTCTTCTTACCTTTTTTCGCGTCATCATCCCCTGGTCAACCTGCAGACGTCATCCCTGGAGCTTCCTCAAAGCACCTCTCCCTGACTTTTCTGACTATTTCAGATCACTACAGGATAGCTCTCTCAGCAACCTGTGACAGTCCCCTTAACGCACATAGCAGTTGCCATTTTACATCTGTGTGATTATTTGATCACTGTTCATCTCCCTTGCTAGACTGTAAGTTCCAAAAGGACAGGGACCATGCCTGCGGTAGATGCTCAGTGAAGAGTTACAGAATAATTAGATGAAGATGATTATACCTGTATTATGTTTTGTTTTATGAAAGCATGTCCTCAGTTGTGCTGGTTTACACACTTCTCGCAGGTATCCGCTCTTAACAGTGACACCTAATTCACTTACCACTCTGCTGAGATCCTACCTCCTGTTCTCAGTCTCAACTATAGACTAGCCTTTTAGAAATTAAACTCCTGCTTCAGGCAGGGTTTGAGATTCAAAAATATTTTTACCAAAACAGTGGTTAATTGAGTCAAGGAATAGATCCTGGAAAGTTAGAAAATGCAAATTAAGGAAAAAACAGGGATCGATTATAATGTAGGAAGCCCCTTTTCTTGGCTGGATGGTGCAGTGAAGGTGGGGTCAGAAAACAGGGAAGACGACCTCCTGGTGACACCCACCCTGGCCTTTTGTGTCAGCACAAAGTAATCCTGCTCTTCTGAGTTAAAAGACATTGTGAAAACCTTCTATGAAATGGGCTCATCTTATGTACTTGAAAAGGCTACTTTTTTTACCTTCCCTCAAAGATACTGTATAAGGTTGACATTATCAGAATAAAAATAATGTTGATTGCTCTATTTTTCTAAACAGCAGATCAAGAGACATCATTTTATAAGTAACAGTGACTACCTGCTTCAGCAAAAAATTATTTATGTGCTATAGAAACACAATATTGAAATGATAGTTCCAACAAGCATGTTGTGTCTCTCTTTCCAATCAAACAGTAAGAGATAAACTGTTAGCAATAATAAAGAGATGCCTGCTGTACTGAGAATATGCTGTTTTTGAGATAAAGATCTTTTTGATGGTTGTAATCACTTTTTGCCTTTCAAGAGAATTTATCCACTTAATATATTGATAAGGGTAATCCTCATTCCAGATTTATAATGTTTCTAAATGTATGGTTTTAACTGTACACATAAAAATTAGAGAAAAGAATCTCAAAATTCACTCTTCTGTAAAGCTAAAATATAAACTATGCTTCTACAATGCTTCCTTTATCGGCTTGGAGTAATTAAGCAGACATAACACATAAAGGAATTTATTAGGCTTTTATTAAGGCTTGATAATTTGAGTTTCAGATTTCAAATCTCAAAGGGCTCATAATTGTTGTCATTTTCTACTAAAAGCTACATTTAGAAAGAAGTTAAACCATGGTGCAAAGGAAAGGCACGTTTGAATGGAAAATACAAAGTGCCATTTTCATTAATTCAGCACTTGAATGCCAGTGTCCATTGTGCCTAGCATGAGGCTTTTAATAAGTAATACAGACACTGCTTAGATGAGTTAATTTATGCTGTTATTTTCTTGAAACTGTGTTAATTGCAGGAATTAGAGGTTTGAGATTGAAATATGCCTCAGTAGGGAGGGAAGAGATCGATTTCAAACTCCAAAACTAAGAGTGATTCTAATTTGCCAAGCCAATGTAAATCTTAGAAATAAGATTTTCAGTTTGACTTGACTCCTGAAATATACTGGGACCATTCCAGGTCTCTGCAGGGTGAATTCTGGAATGGTTTGTGACATTGAATGGACATCTTCTGGTTAAACATCTCTACTTGTTGACACTTAATTCCCCATAAAATCTTCGTCTATTTGGGGTCATGAAAGTGTACATTTCCCCAACAGAGGCCACACTTCAAAATTTAAGAGACCCTAGAACTAGACTTGAACTCCTGGGCTCAAGTGGTCCTCCCACGTCACCCTCCCGAGTAGCTGGGACTACAGGTGTGCGCCACCATGATTGGCTGGCCTGGAACCACTTTTAACAGGCCCTAGATGCTCTTCTGAGTTAAAAGACTGTGCCTACGATGGAAAAGCAGTAAATGGGGTACCAAACCATGTGGCTCACTCTATGGTTTTGCCTAGAATTCCAGTTCATCAAGAATTTGCTCTAATATTGAAAATACAAACAAGAGCCACCTGGCTCAGTCATGCTTTGTATCACATTTGTGACTTCCCTGCCTCTTGTTTGTTTTGAAGGACCTAGCAGCTTGACTTGAATATCTTAACTAGTGCCACACCTGCACCCTTCTGTGGCGATCCACTGGGGGTTTGCTTCACACACAGTCAGCGAGGCCAGTCGGGACAAACATTAGGACGTCTGCCCCTACACATAAAACCTGGCCTTAAATTCATGCCTGATGTATGAAGCTAGCAAATGCCCTTTTCACCCTCTCCAAGCCTTCAGCATAGTCTTGCCTTACGGAAAGTCACTTCCTTTGACAATGCTGAAGATGAGGTGGTCGTTCCTGGGCTCCGGTTTCATCGGCCACCTTCTTGGGGTTGGTTTGTAACCGTCTCCACTTCATTCTCTCAACAATGCAGGGGCCTCACATACGTCACTCACTGCCTTAGACTGGATCCCAGCCTCTTAATCTTCATAATAACACAAAACAAACACCCATTTGGGACCACAGGCAGAACCCACTATCGTTTAGGGATAGAGTAATCTTTAGTGTCTTGATTTCAAGTTGCCATTTTTTTTTGCTTTCTTTGTGCACATATTTCTTTTCCACCCTAGTCATTTATGCTCTCCCTCAAAGGTTCTCAAACCAATCATCCAAAATCCTTATTTCCTGGAGGCTCCTAAACCACAGACATTTGTTAAGTGAAAATCAGAAAAAGGCATGTGGAGTTGAGTCCTAAACCAAATCTTATCTTAAACTTTGTGGTCTTAAAATAATGCTATCATTTTAATTATTAATTGGGATCCCTGTCCCCAGTATTACCCCAGCTGTGTCTAAATTATTGCCCCAGGGCTCCTAATTATTGGTCTGCCAAGTGCTGGTCCAGGGTGACATTTTCACCAAACTGCAGACATTAGAAAAATAAGAACAATAGAAATACAATCAGAAATACAGTCAATAGAATACAGTCAGTTAAATTCATTATTTAAAAGACACTTCTTTATAATCCCTTTCTCTTTTGAAATGATTGTGATTGTAGATACTAAATTTTTTTTTTTTTTTTTTTTTTTTTTGAGACAGAGTCTCACTCTCTTGCCTGGAGCGAGTGCCGTGGCGTCAGCCTAGCTCACAGCAACCTCAAACTCCTGGACTCAAGCAATCCTACTGTCTCAGCCTCCCAAGTA